>APFE031073471.1:11220-49557 GCA_000404065.3 Pinus taeda | reverse complement strand
TCATCACGCTTCATTAATCATGACTGTACCCATCACTGTACTGCATTATGTGCCATTGTTGCACCATGTTGCCATACTGACCTATGTGTTGGCTGCACCTGGCTTGCTTGTTGTCCCTAGCATGCTTGCTGTCCTTAGCATGCTTGCTGTTGCATGCTAGTTGTCCCTTGCATGTTAGCTGTAACATTGCATGCTTGGTGTATTTGTTGCTAAGTACCATACAACTGTCCCAATGTTAGTTAGTTGTCCCTTGCATGCTGCTCTCCTTCGGAGATAGATGCTCCGGCTATTCCGGCAGCTCTCGGCAGTTCTGACAGTTTCGACAGTTCCCGACAGTTTCGACAGTTCCAGGCAGTTTTGGCAGTTCTGACTATTCCTGACAGTTCCAGCTTTTGCCCTTTGTGTCAGCTTTCTCGGTTGTTCCGGCTTTTTCCCTATGCATCAGCTTTCCCGATTATTCTGGCTTGTCCCGACAGTTCCGGCTTCTGCCCTTTGGGTCAGCTTTCCCGGCTGTTCCGGTTTCTGCCTTCTGCGTCAGCTTTCCTGACTATTCCGACAGTTCTTGGCAGTTCTGACTATTCCCGATAGTTCCGGCTGTTCCGGTTTCTGCCCTCTGCGTCAGCTTTCCTGACTATTCCGACAGTTCTTGGCAGTTCTGACTATTCCCGATAGTTCTGGCTGTTCCGACTATTCTCGGCATTTTCTGCTTCTGCCCTCTGCGTCAGCTTTCTCAGCAGTGCTGACAGTTCTCGGCAATTCCAGTTGTTCCCGGCAGTTTCGGCTTTTTCCCTCTGCGTCAGCTTTCCCGGCAGTTCCGATAGTTCCAGCTTCTACCCTTTGGATTAGGGCAGTGTTATCCCTTAGGATCTCTCCTCCTACTAAAACCCAAAGACAAGTAGAGAGGAAGAGATCCCAAGTGTGTTGAAATGACTTGAAGGCCACCTTTATTTATACTAGAATGCTGAGCACAAGTGGGTTTTATTTGGTTGCTGGCTGAGCTTGACGAATTGTCCCATAACACAAATAAATTCATATCTCCATGAATACTTATTGGAATCGGATGATCTTCAGATCAATCCTACACCTCTCGATGAGACGGATGCAAGAAAAATATCAGCTTCCAGTAATAAGATGACCCACATGGAGTTTGGCCCTAGTTGCCAATTTTAACAGTGACCTTGTGACAATATTTAATTACATCAAGGAGGTCTGATCCATCAATAATGACACAATCCACAGTAAGAAGTATCTGACCCGAGTTCTTCACTATCCAATACACAATTAGAAAAAAGGAACCGAGCTACTGTACCTTAGTCACAGTCGATATTGCTGCAATTGCTACAAAGAAGACACTATAAGTTTCTACAGCCACTGTAGTCATAGTCCAAGGAACTTTTTTTGATGACGCAGTCCCGAGTTTAAGAGATCTTTACCTCTGTTTACACATTACAGCAAGAGATCCAGGGTATTAAGCTCTTTCCAACAAATCTGAGGTATGAAGAGGTCCAAAACAGTGTCACAAACTCAGGTACGAGAGGAGACAACTCTTTGTTAAAGAATATAAGCCCAAACGAAATCAATATTTCTCCTTTAATGCTGTCTAATCGTGTGTTCACGAGTTCTGAACTGGTCCTCCCTTTTTCCTCGTTAACCGAAAAATTTGTGTTAGAAATGAGGTCAGATCCATGTATTTAGTATTTTTTGCTAGTAAAACCGAAGGGACACGTCTACATAAAGTCGACCGACACGAATGACAAGTGTAGGTCGGCTAGCCTACAATTTCACACTTTTTACCTTAAAAATTTATTATCTCATCAACCGTTGGGAGTTTCGGGGCAAGTAAGGGCTCGTTGGAAAGAGGAAGATATCCTCTTTAAGATGGTCTAGGTCCCATTGAGAAAAGATGCCTCTAAGTTGGCAAAATTTAATTTTCTTCGTGACTATCCTTAAATTGTATGCATAAAAAGTTTAGGACAACATGAATAATGTTTGGGACAACGGGTTCTTTGTTGTTATCAATGTATGAGTGTGTCATCATATATGAGTGTTGCATTTATGTCATCATGAGTGTATGCAATAATGAGTGTATCATCTCGTGTCATCATATAATGGTGCAGTGATATGTTATAGCCAGTTTCATTAGGAAACTCTCTTTCAATCATCAGTCACGTCATCACTTAGTCTCCCAACCCTCATCAAGCACCTTCATTAAGTGTGGACATATAAGAGTATACAATCATCACAAGTATGGCTTCATTAAGTGTAGTTCTTCACATCAAGGGCTTGTACCTAGGGACTAGATCACCAATCAGACACTTGGCAATTTCTTAGGGCAAGACATCATCATCTGGAACCAGGCTTCTCAAGAGTGTTGACACCTCAGTCAATGCCATATTGGCATCAATGGCAACCTAGATTAACACTGCTTTTCGTTCTCGCCTTTTGCATGTAACTACCAACTGGCTCTCTGCCCATTTGTTTTATTCCCCTTTCCCTTCTGTCCTTCCATGTATCTACCACCTGTCCTTCACATTTACTCGCCGCCCTTTTCCCTATGCCGTCCCCTCGGGATGATGACCGTCCATCCCTTCCCGCTCTGGCTCTCATTAACTCATGCATGCCTCCCGCTGCTCTTGCTGTGAGTCCTCCTTCATTGCCCTACCACTTGCTGGCATCATTCTGCCCGCTCTCCCGCTGGCTCCCCTGCCTCCCTCGCTGTCTTCCCTTCTTGGCTCCACCTACCTTCTCTCGGGGCTTGCTCTTTCCCTGCCCTATCATTCCACTTGCCGTTCCCATTGTCCTCTCCCTCCACTTCCCGAATTTATCTTTGTCCTTGCGCACGTGTGGACGATGTCTGACATCTCCACTTCCCATCTTTGTTGGCCCACCTCCTTTGCTTTGCTACACCCTGATCGGGGATTCTGCTCATGCTCCTTGTCTTTTTTAGTATTTCCACTAGTTTCTTCATTTCCTTCATTTGTGATAACTCTTCTGCTTCTATATCTAGGTTTCTACCTACCTGGCCACATCCGTAGTTTGCGAGGTTGTCTGCTGCCACGTTGCCGATCCTTCGGACATGTGTTGGGATGATGTATCCTATCTATCGGATTAGCTTGCTGATCTTTTGGACCAACCATGCAGTTCTCCAGCTTTGGTTGATTTTTTCCCACTGCGTTCCTTTCTGTAGCTTCTTCATTTTGATCACCATTTTCGAGCCTCCTTCTACCTGCAGTCTTTGGACTCGTTCTCTTATTGCAATTTCCAGTCCCCTTTTCAGAGCATGAAGCTCTGCTTCATTGTTGGTCGCATTGCCACAGTCGATGGGATAGACTCTGAGTGTTTTCCCCTTGTCATCTCTGAATAAACCTCTTGTCCCCGCCGCTCTAGGGTTCCCTTTTGCAGCCCCATCGAAATTAAGCTTGATAAATTCTTTCTGAGGCCATTTATAGTGATTTTCCTCCTCTCCATTGAGGGTATGGTGCTTCCACGAGGATGCGTTCAGCATACTAGGTTTCAAGTTCAGGCTTTTCATTATTCTTTCTTCCTGTGGGTTGCTTTTCCAATCTTCCTTATACCATTTTTCTGCCAGTATCGTCTCTCTTATATTCTGGATTATCTGATTCCATTTTTCTGCTTTTGTTCTTCTTTCTTCTTGGAAGATCAGGTTGTTTTGTTGCTTCCATATTGCCCGCAGGACGAACCCTAGTGAAATTCTCTAGGCTCGGTTCATGATTGTATTTTGATAAGGCTTTTTCCGCCAATTATCTATTGTTGTCTTCATGTTGTTTGGATTCCTATCACTAACTTCGAAGAGTTGATTATGATGTTTCCATAGGTTATCACTGAATCTGCATGTATTGGTCATGTGCTCCATTGTTTCTGCTTGTTCTCGGCATAAGTAGCATATCGAGGGTCCTTGCAGCCTTTTTTTTGTAATTGATCCCATGTAAGTGCACACCCCCTGGCGTATAGGATCCACATGAAGAAAGCGACCTTCGACCATGCCTTTTCTTGCCATATGCTTTCCCAGATATTTGTCTCTTGATGCCTGAGATGTTCTGCTTGTAGTTGGTAACCCTCTTTAATTGTAAACATCCCTTTGATCCTGTAACCCCATCTTAGTATGTCTGGCCCTTCTTTTTTTGCTATTTTCTTGGTTGCCATTTCATTTTCATATAGCTTCCACTAGGGTGTTTCTGGTGCATCTGGCCAGTCGTGTTTTTGTTTCCACTTTCTCCAGTATTCTCCGAGATTTGTGCACCATAAGTTTTTAACTATTTTTTCCCCATGGATGTTGGTATATTGGTGGACTTCGTTTAGCTGAGGCTTACTGTTTAGTTTGTCTCGCTATTGCCATGCTTCTTCCCAGAAATTGGCTTTGTCACCTCCTCTAATTTCCTAGAAGTTGTGGTTGTTGATCAGATTTCTGTTATCGGCAGCTAGGTTCCATATTGCTGAATGTTTCTTGTCCTCTTGAAGTCTCAACTTTCCTTCAAGTGACCTAGGCAGGTCATACTTCCATTCCCATAGCTGTTTCCATAGGTCTACCCCTCCCTAGATCCATCTCCACAATAACTTTGCCCCCCATGACCTGATTCAGTATATAGGGATCTTAGAGTCCTAGGCCTCCTTCTTTTAGGGGTTTGCTGAGCCAGTTCCATGATAGAAGAACCCATTTTTTTCCGTTCTAGGCCCTTGCCATAAAAACTTTTTGAAGATGTTTATCATCTTTTGGCATACTGTTTTGGGAGTCGCTTGACTGGTAAGTTGGTATCTCAGGATAGATTGTAATACTGATCTTAGTAATATTACGCGACTTGGCATAATCAGTGTCCTGAATGTCCAGTTTTGCATATTTCTTTGGATTTTTCCCAACAGGTGTTTCCAGTTTGCCACTCTGTTTTGGTGATAATTTAGCTGGACTCCTAAGTATTTTGTGGGAAAATTTCCTATTCTAAATCCCATTACTCTTACTAAGAAGGTTTGTGAGGGTATTGTTGTGTTGAAGAAAAATATATCAAACTTATCTTTGTTTATCTCCGTCCCTGAAGCACTAGTGAAGTCTGAGAGAATTTCCATAATTTTCCTAGCTTCCTTGAGCGATGCTTGTCCATACATCATTATGTCGTTTACAAATTGCTGATGAGTTAATGGTAGATCGTTCCCCCATAGTCTGAGGCTAGTATATCGTTCACTTTGAACTTTCTCCTTTATGTACCTTCCAAGGCCTTCCACTGCCAGGATAGACAAGAAAGGGGAAAGTGGGTCACCTTGCCTGAGCCCTCGGGTTGCGTTAAACACCTCTGTGGGAGATCCGTTGAGAAGAATTGACAAAAGTGGTGTTGTTACCATCGACATTATCCAGCTTATCCATCTTGCATCAAAGCCGAATGCCTTCAATATTCCTTGTAAATAATCCCAATTCAGTCGATCATAGGCTTTTGCCAAGTCTAATTTAACCAACATTCCTTTGGTTTTTGTTTTTTTAATGAATGAATTGCCTCTTGTGCCACCACTATGCGATTTGTTATTTGTCTTCCTTTGCCAAACACTGTCTGTTGTTGAGATATCAACCTAGGTAGTATAGGTTTTAAACGATTTACCATAATTGTAGCCATAATTTTGTATATGACATTACAGAGTGCTATTGGTTGGAACACTAGCGGTTCTTCTGAATGCTCTGTCTTCGGGGTCAGTGCCAGAAATGTGGAGTTTAGGGCCGGGTGCATTCTTTTGGTACGTCTGGACTTCTCCACTAATTTCACTATGTCTTCGCTTAGGAATGGCCATGTCCCCTGAAAGAATTCAGCTGTGAATCCATTTGGCCCTGGTGCTTTTTTCTCGCCATATTCCTAATGACTTCTTCTACCTCTGTTTTTGATATTTCTCTTAATAGGGCCATGTTCTGGTCTCCGCTCACCAGGTTAGGGATGTGCTGTATGATTTTGTTTATGTTCGCCTCCCTTCTTATGTTTGGTTCTGTCAGCGACCCTTTGAAGTGCTGTACTAGCAGATTATCCATGTCTTCCTTTTGGGTAAGACGATTGCCTTGCTGATCTACTAAGGAGAAGATCGTGTTTTGCTGCCTATGACAGATCATTGCTTTGTGGAAAAGCCTTGTGTTTCTTTCTCCTTTCTTTAACCATTGGATTCTTGATTTCTGTTTCCATAGTATTTCTTCTTGTTGTCTTCTTTCCTCCATTTTATTAATCAACTGCCCTTCCTCCTCTTCTAGCCCTTCACTTCTACCTTAATTGATTATTTGCTGTTGAACTTCCTTCATCTTTGTTTGGATTAACTCCTGTTCCTTCTGTATGTTGCTGAATTCTTCTTTGTTAATCCTGTTTCTTCTGTATGTTGCCGAATTCTTCCTTATTCCATTTCTTTATTTTACCTTTTAGATCTTTTAGTCTGAGTTGAAAGGTGTGCATTAGGTTTCTCCCTACTATCTCACTCATTCCACCATTCCTTCATTTTATCTAGTAGGGTCTGTTCTCTTAGCCAAAATGCCTCAAACTGAAAGGGTTTGTTTTGGTTTCCTTGATTCATTTCTACTTCGAGTTTAATAGGCTAGTGGTCCGACCCTAAACACCGAAGAATTGATGCTTCATAGAATATATCTTTGCTAATGAAGTGTTCTGTTGCCAAGAATCTGTCCAATCGAGAGGCTATTTGTCTGCTCCCTCCCCTTCTATTATTCCACGTATATTTTCCGTTTATAGTTGGGATGTCCACCAATTTTAGTTCTTCTTGTAAATCTCTGAATCTCTCCTTTTGTGGCTCTTCTCTTCGCAATTCCCCTTTTTTCTCCTCTATTGTTGTTATTAAATTGAAGTCCCCTGCTACTAGCCAAATTTTTTCTTTGTGTAGTTGGCTAAGCTTCATTATTTGCTGGAGGAAATTTTCCTTTTCCACTGGAATGTGAGGGCCATATACTGCAGAGACTATGAACCATTCTCTATTTCCTATCAGGCGAAACCGCCCCGTGAGGATTCTCGTCATACCTATCCAATAGTCCACTGTGATCTCTGCTGGGTTCCACAGTATTGCTACTCCTCCCGCGCTACCTCTCGCATCTATGGTCATGCATTCATACCTTGGTTTTATTTTATTTAATATATTTTCCATTTTCCCTCCTGTAATTTTTGTTTTTTGTAGTAGGATGAGTTGAGGTTTTTCTTTTCTTAGTCTCTTAGTTAAATGTCTCTGTTTGCCTCTACTATTGAGGCCTCTTATATTCCATGATGTAATTATGATTGGGTTTCTTTGGTTATCTGTTGGTATACTGCTGATAGTGGTACCACCCTCCCTGCATTCACCAACATTTCTCCCATAATCTGTATAGATTTCTGTAGGTTTCTTCTGCCTCTTTTCTTTCCTCCTTTCATTTTATTTGAGTATTCTTGGGAGTTGTCCTCATGCAACCCCAATTGTTTTGCCATCTCCACTTGTCCCTGCCCTTGTTTAGCTTGATACTGTTGGAATGTTTCTCTGTATAGTCTTTTTTGGTCTTCTGGTATAAATCTTTCATCTAGGTGTCTCCATTCATTTAACAGTTTCCTCAACACCTCTTCTTCCATGCTTAATTCTTCTCCCTTACTTGGGTCAATTTCCATTGTGGTGTTTTCCATCTTCTCCCTGTCTTCCTTTTCCTCCTTCTCTGTCGGCTCTCTTTGGGCTTTCCTCTTGGGGTTTGGCTTGCCTTGACTCGAACTGCTCTCCTTTCCTTTTTCCTAATAGTCCATAGTTTGGGCCTCATTGTCTTCTTCTTCTTCTCCCTATAGCGCTTCAAAGCTATTTGTTTTGCTCGGCTGAGCTTGATATTATTTTGTCCCTGCGTTGGTGTTCTCTTTTGCTTGTCTTCTTTTGCTTTTCAATTCTTGAAACCCTTCCTTATCTTCTTGATGTTTCCTCTGTTGTTTGTTCATGTTCTCTCCTTCCTCTAGGTTCATTGGGCACTCCTTAAATAGTTGACCATACTCATGACATCTTCTGCATCTGAATGGGATGTGTTCGTAGTCTAAGTTTGCTGCCATACCTCTTCATGGTATTCTAGTTCCACTGAGTTTGGTATAGGTTCAACTATATTCATGTATACACATTCTCGCATATGAAGTGTATCTTCATTTTTTTGTCGTTTCTTCTATTTTGACAAATTTGCCTATCATATTTCCAGTGCCCTTCAATATTTTTGGGTCCCAGAAATCCATTGGGAGATCGAATAGCCTGTCCCAAACCGGGGCTGCCAGAAATTTTTCCTTGTCTGGGTCATAGCATTCTTCCCAGTATCTCATAAACAAACTAGCATTATAATGAAAGTAAGGACCATTTTCAAATACTTTTTCTTTGTTTTGCAGGTTCAAGAATATTACCGTGAAGAAGCCTCTAGCTCCCAGCTTGAGCTTGATATGACCTCTGGGCTGCCATTTTTGCTGTATCCATTTGGTGTGGCCCTTTTCCGTCAGCCATACTCTGATGAACTTACATATTAGTGCGTGGTCTTTCATTTAACTTCTGTATCGCTCTAGTTTGTTCATCGGAATGATGAATCTCGGTTTCTCCGTCGCACATGGTAAGCATTTTCCTCTGCTGCCTGCTTGCCATCGTGCCTCGAGGACAGGTCTTGACATTTTGTTGGTATCTCCTACTTGTTTCAGATTACTTGTATTCTGGCGAGAATCCCCTGCCGCTACGTCTCGGTAAGAGGGGATCTCTCCCCCCCTTCCTCCTTTGTCATTCTGATCTGGTTCCCGACCTCCTAGTTTGCAGCTTTGCAGATGTCGTCAGTTTTTTTGGGATCGCGATACAGTTTAGCTCATGGCTGCCTCTCCATTAGGGTTGCAAAGCTCTTTCCTCCCTGTTTCTTAGTGAGACTAACTTTACTCTAAAAAAATATATGTGATTTTGCACTTTTCAAACTTGTAATCAAAGATATTCAAGCCCCTGAATAAAGGGAAACTTTGGGGGTTGTTGATGTTTGTGTTGAAGTTGTAACTAGAGGCGGTCTTCATAATATAAATTTACCATTGATGTATTTATTATATTTTTGTCAAAGAATGTTCTTTGTGCTTAGAAAGTCAAAAAGAGTAAAAAAGAATTTATTGTGAGTCGAAAGAAAAATACATGTGAGTCATGTCCCATTTGGACATTTGTAAGAAAAAGGAATTTGAATTTTTCTTTGAGTCATAAGTCCACTAAATGAACAAGTCGGCCCAGTCCTCCAAAAGACACCTATTCGACCCCCTAAACAACGATATATAAAGGACAAGTTCAACTTACTTGATAGATCATTTATCAACAAAAATTGAAGTATATCTGAACCTAAGCGAGGAAGGAAGTAAAAACCGAATCAAGAAAAAGTAACGAGAAGTAAGAGATAAAATAATATTCTATTGTTGACTGAATTTCTGATCTAACAAGTACTTCACATCAAGCCCTTCGCTTTGAGAACCGTGGGTATCCCAGTCGACCCAACTGATAACGAAAAGTATGAGGATGCGATGGCCAAACCAAAGTGCATAATCCTTGATGGGGTCAAGGATCATGTAGTTCAACATATTGTCGAGAAGAGTACGACAAAGGAAATGTGGGACACCTTGACGACATTGTATCAGGGCACTTCCGTGCAGAGGAAGATGCTACTAGAGAATCACCTGCCGTCGTATCAGATGCAAAAAGGGGGAGCAGATAGATCACTTTTTCAATAGGTTGCAGGAGATTTGGGACCAACTGACTTCCATAGGGACCACGCCAGATTAGGAGTTAATGGTGAGGACCGCCCTGAACGCAGTGTCTGAGGAGTGGGAGGCATTCGTCCAAAGAATTTTGGGCAAGAGCGAATCTTCCAAATTGGGAAGAACTGTGGGCATCTCTTTGCAAAGAAGAGATCAAACGACTGACCAAGGGGGGAAGTAGTGGCAAAGGAGCCCGAGTCAAGAAAGAGGAAGAAGAGGATGTGGCTTTGGCATCTGCGGTGCATCAAGGGAAGAGGAAGAAAAAAGATCTCTCTAAGATTAAGTGCTTCAACTGTGGGGAGCTGGGCCATTATGCAACTTAGTGTCCTAGGAAGAAGAATAAGGGAGAGGTGTCTGACTCCAAGGTAGCACCAGCGAAGGCGGAATAGGAGGTAGAGGATGATGACAATTGTGCCATGAGTGCTCATGTACCTCTAGAGAAGAGGTGGGGAGACATTGAGCTGTAGTCAGGAGGACTACAGGAGATGAGGGGCAGGATCCTTGAGGTACCCAAACTCTTGGATCGTATCCGGCTACGGGAGCCCCGAAGTGACAGTAGCAGGATGGCAGATGTCGGTAGAAGCAGATGAGGATGGAGCGACAGAGAGTGCTAGAGTGTAGTAGTCCCTAGCAGCGCAGAAAGGGTTGCAGTAGTGCGAGAGGGACAAAGGATGTTGCGGCAATGCAAGAAGGCACAAAGGTGTTTACAGCAGTGTGAGAGGCACAAAGGTGTTGCAGCAGTGCAGAGGCAGCAGAGGGAGCACAAGATAGTGGTAGAGAGAGCTTCAGCATCAGGAGGACTTCTAGCCTGACAAGGATGTCAGTAGTTGGATAGATCAGTTACCATCGTCTCAGTAACTAAGTTGCAGTGCAGCAGTAGCAACAGTAGTGCTATGGGCAACATAATGAAGCATGATGAGAGAGGGCTGCAGTGCAGATGTAGTGTTGGGAGAAAGGACTAGCAGCAACACAGATGCAGAGGAGCTGTCGTACAGATGTAGCAGTGGTAGTGGTAGAGCCATGGACAACAATACAGGATGCAACAGTGCAGAAGATGTTGGGCAGGAAGGCCAAGCATTAGCATAGGTACCGGTGCCGGATAATCAAGGTGATGCTCAGTGGTGGAGTATTACTAGAGCACATTCCTCACTAAGAGGGAGTGTTGTTTTGGGGTAGCATTGGATGTGCTTTAGCCATGAAAATTGGTGGAGAGGCTAAAGCACATGAGATCTCCAAGACCCAAAAATGGTTTGGGGAAATTCTGCGCGGTGAAGGAGATATTAAAATAATTAATATTTTTAATGGGTTACTAAGTCTAAACTTATTAAAATAAAAATATTAATGGGTGTTAATATAAAATTGCGTTAGAAGGTTCTAAATGACATGGATCAAGCCAAATCTAATCTTAGTCGTTGATTAGAGATGTAATCTGGCTGTTGAAGACTCAACATAAAAAGTATAAGAGGAGGCTTGAGGGTCAGTTGGAGATACATTAGAGTGATCAGTCAGTTCGATTTTCTAGAGCGGGGTTTGCTAAGAGAAATCGAAGTAGCGATCAGTATTGCAGCGAGGGGTAGTGAGTGCAAGGCAGAGATAGTGTCGAAAGACCAGTGTAGAGGGAGCCACGTAGAGGCTAGCAGTGACTGCGTAGAGGCCCAGAGGGCTTGCGTGAGTGATGCAGAGGCTGCAAAAGTGACACAAAGGACCAGAGAGGCTGCATAGAGCCTTAGAGGCTTGACGTAGAGGGTTTCAGGCCAACACAGAGGCTAGGAGGGTTGACGCAGTGCCTCAGAGGTGTTATAGAGGGTTTCGTGGAACAGACTTTCAAAATATCTACTTCCGAAGAGAGGTAATATTGCCAGATTTTTTTATCTCTGTCGGGTGAGCCAGTTTGGCACCCAGTGTACTCAAGAAAAGTTGCTTAATAATAAAACCCTCAGAATCGCTCCACCGGTTTTCCCAAGTTGGGTTTTTCCGGGGACAATTGTCCAAAAATAACAGTGTCCCTTATGTGTTTGTCTATTTCTTTCAGCTGTTGATCTGTAGATGGTTGAGTCTGTATTGTGTTTATTTCAGTATTTATATGATTAGATAACTTGTTAGTAATTATACAAGTAGGCGAAATAATCCAGAGAATACAGAAAAATATCTAATGGGTAATACTTAGAAATTTCAACACATGACCCCTGCCATTTGAAGTATTATATACCATGGACCTGTCACTCCCTTGTAAGCTGAAACCACCTAATAGGGTTCTTGATTAACCTCTTTCTTGCACCTAGGGACACATACATTCAAAAACCCATTATGGAAAGGCATGCCACTATGAAATGTCTACTTGGTTCCATGATTTGTATGCTCATTTACTCAATTGCGCTAATGAATTGTTGTGCTGGAAGGTGAGGAGACGCATTGGATCTTATACAAGATTGTAGGTGGGTCTTCATCTTGGGGTTTGGTCTCTCTATACGGGATCCAATCCCTCTAGAGGGTCATGATGGCATTTGTAGGGTGAGTGTTGAGAGCCATGGGTTTCCTCCATAGCAAAGAGCAAATAGCCACACCATGGGATCCTTCAACACTACCTATTGTTTGTTCATGCCCCAGTTATTTGATGATGATGATGCATCTGGACCACATTGCCCAACCGACTACATACTTGCACCACACACTTGGCAGTTGATCCAGAGCCCAAATGGGGTTTTCTCTCATCTAGGGAGACAAGGGAGGGCTTGTGTCATCATTCCAACCCTTGTCGATGGAGCACAAACTTGTTCGATCGAACTGGAGACCTATTAAATCAATTTTTGTGCCCCCACAACCACTTGGGAGCACCAGAGGTTGCTTGGAGATTAAGGGGCCACCCCATTTATCACAGTTATTGGAGCCCACCTATTCATTTTGGAACATGAGGGACTTGATTCGGCCTTCTGACGACCTTTCTAGCCATTTTTTCCATCATTTTGGCCCTCTTGAGATGCTAATTATTCATGTTTTAGAGCTATTTAGTGGGTTTGTCGCCAAAGGCCCTCTTGAGAGACTAATTATTGATTTTATTTTGCATATTATTTTATTGGAGGGGCCTCATTAGGCTAAATTAGGACATTCGAATTCCTCAAAGGCTCATATAAATACAAGTGAGCCTCATTGTAACATTCATCATCACTTGACTTGGATTAACTCTCTTCAAAAGAGATTTTCACACTTTTTCTTGGTTGTCTATTGGAGATTAGTTGATGCATTTCGATATCTTTGGAAATTTGTGAAAATTCCTAATCCGCAAGGAACCCCTAGTATAGCAAATCTGAATCTACTTCACCCACTTGATTTTTTAAATTACATTCATCAAGTTATTCTTCTGAATTTTGAAGCAAATTACTTCTGCAACCTACACTAATTAAATATCTGATCTCATGAAACAAAAAATAGAGCAAAGAACAAGATACATAGGACACACTTATTTTTGGACACAATAGTCCTCGGAAGAACCCACTGTGGGAAAACCGGTGCAGCAGTTCTAAGGGTTTATTATTAGGTAGGAGAAATATCTGAATACAAATTTAGGATGCTCATCTAGCAATCCTTTACAGAGAAAACACTGATGAAAAATATGAGTGAGTTTTACCTCACTTCACCCGACAGAATTCCAGTTGATTCGGCACAAGACTGGCTAACCCCAACTATTTCTGCGTTGGCCCTGCGTAGGCTCTGCGTCAGCTTCTCTGCCCTCTGTGTCAGCTATTCCGACAGTTCGGCTGTTCCCGATAGTTCTGGATTCTGCGTGACAGGCAACTTTTCTGCTCTGCGCTAGCCCTCTTGGCTCTGCATCAGGACTGCGTGTGCCTAGATTGGCCCAATGTCAACTCTCTCAGCTACTGCGCTGCCTCTCTGCAAGCTCCCTCCGTCTCTCTGTCAGTATTCTCCGGAAAGTCCTTCTCCCGGATTCTCATTGCCCCTCTGTTGCTGAATGATCACTTAGTTCGAATTTCTCAGATTCCTAGCCCCAGAAATTGAACTCCAGATCAATTCTATCTCTGTGTGTGTGTTTCCAAATGAACCCCAAGCCTCCATTTTATACTTTTCCTGTTGAGTCTTCAACGACCGGGATTAAGTCTTTAATCAATGCCTAATATTAAAACATGGCTTGACCTGCCTTATAGATCATTCTCACCCATATTTTGATTAATACCCATTAATATTTTAATTTCCCTAAGTTTAGTCTTAGGAATCCCATTAAAAATATTAATTATTTTAATAAAATACAATCCAGGTGGAATTTCACCAAACGGTTTCTGGGTTCTTTAGAACTCATGTGCCTTAGCCTGTCCACCAATTTTTAAGGCTAGAGCACTTCCGATGCTACCAAAAACTAACACTCCCTCTTAGCGAGGAAAGTGCTCTAGCAACAATGTCCACTTGCATGCTGCTCTGTTTCTGAAGCACCTCTTTTCTGCACTGTTGTTGCCACCAACAGTACTGTACTGCTGCCCATGACACTGCCACTACCACTGTTGCATCTATACTACAACTCCCTCTCAAACGCTGCATCTGCTATGCTGCTAGCACTGCCACTGCTAACACTGCATTCGTACTGCAACTTAGTTGCTGAGAGAAGCAACTAAAAAACATCCAAAATTAATTGAACTTAACTATGTTCAACATAATACAATGAATGTTGGAATTTCACTGATTTTGATTCCGACTCTTTGAATCTTTTGCGTTGCTGCTGACTCCTACACTGTCCCGACTGCACTGTTGCCAACCTTGCTCTGTCCTGATCAGTCTCTGGTCCCCAACTACTGCCTTTATCCTTCAAACACTCCACTGCATCATCTGACACTAATTCCATCTCGCTACTGCTGAATCTTGGGCTCCTGTAATAAAGAATTGATCCAAGATGTGGACTCCTCAAGGATCCTACCCACATGTAGTCCTCCCGACTACAACTCATTATCGCCCCATCTCCTCCTGTGTGAAAATTTATAAACTGAAATTCTATTACTGCCTTTATTACACAATTACCTAGAGAAAAAAATACATGCAAAAGAATCAATCATGTTGACACAATTATTTTTAGACATTTGTCCCCGAAAAAACCCAATGCGGGAAACCCGATGCAGCAGATGGGGGCTTTATTAATCTTCGGAAGCAATTGCTTTTACAAGGAATGATTTTACAGAGAAATTGAAAGAAAACACTTGAGACTTTCCCTCCGAGACCATCTGACACTTTAGAGATCCTGCTCCCACTTCTGTGTCACTGCTGCGTCACTCTGATTGACCCAACGCGGCTCTGTGTCCCTCTGCGTCAGCCTGCATAGGCCCTGCGTGTCTCCTCTGGACAACGTCTCTCTTTCTACGCTGTGTTCTACTGACCTTGCATTACCTCCTCCTCGATCACTGCCTGCTTCTAAATCCCTCCTCTTCCTCCACCCTACAACTCCCTCTGAAATCGATCTACTCTTCCTTGAGAATCGAATTTCCTTAAGATATTAAGTATCTGTCGGTGTGTCTCCAAATGACCCTCAAGTCTTCTCTTATACTTTTCCTATTGATGAATCAACAGGCGAGATTATGTCCCTAATCAACGGCTAAGATTAAAACATACTTGATCCTCGTCTCTTAGAAGCTTCTCATCCTTATCTTTATTAATACCCATTAATATTTTTATTTTCCTACGTTTAGACTTGGGAACCCATTTAAAAATATTAATTATTTTAATAACTCCTTATTCGGATGGAATTTCTTAAAACGATTTTTGGGTCTTGGAGATCTCATGTGCTTTAGCCTCTCCTCCAAATTTCAAGGCTAGAGCACATCCGATGCGACAAAAAATCAACACCCCCTCTTAGCGAAGAATGTGTTGTAGCAATGTTTCACTATAGAAACATCACACTGAAATTCAACATCGGTACCTGTGCTGATGCTTGGCTTGTTGCCTGACATCCCCTGCACTGTTGTTTCCTGTACTGCTGCCCATGACATTGCCACTACCATTGCTGCTTCTGTACTATAGCTCCCTCTCAACCTGCTGTATCATGATGCCCATAGCATTGCCACTGCTAACTGTTGCACTGCAACATCTGATACTTATCCATTATTGAAATGGATTTTTTACCATCTCCATCTTCTCCTTGACATGAACAAACTTTGTGCTTCCTAGAGCCTTGGTGATGATGTCTGCCACCTATTCTCCTATAGGAGTGTACCTCAACTGTATTTCTCTTCGTTGGACATAGTCTTTGATAAAGTGACACCTGATATCAATATGCTTCGACCGATCATGAATTACTGGATTCTCAGAGAGCTTGATGCAACTCTGATTATCACACATGATCCTAGTTGCTTCCATCCCTCTCCTGAATAGATTCACAAGCAATTTCCTAAGCCATATGGCTTTGTACGAAGCTGTGCTAGCTACGATATATTTTGCTTCAGCTGAGCTCAGAGCCACAGATTTCTATTTTCTACTGCACCAGGCGGTCATTCCCGATCCAATGTTGAAACAGTACCCAGTTGTACTTTTCCAATCTACTGAACATCACACTGAAATTCAACATCGGTACTTGTGCTGATGCTTGGCTTGTTGCCTGACATCCCCTGCACTGTTGTTTCCTGTACTGCTGCCCATGACATTGCCACTACCACTGTTGCTTCTGTACTATAGCTCCCTCTCAACCTGCTGTATCATGCTGCCCATAGCACTGCCACTGCTAACTGTTGCACTGCAACATCTGATACTTATCCATTATTGAAATGGATTTTTTACCATCCCCATCTTCTCCTTGACATGAACAAACTTTGTGCTTCCTAGAGCCTTGGTGATGATGTCTGCCACCTGTTCTCCTGTAGGAGTGTACCTCAACTGTACTGCTCTTCGTTGGACATAGTCTTTGATAAAGTGACACCTGATATCAATATGCTTCGACTGATCATGAATTACTGGATTCTCAGAGAGCTTGATGCAACTCTGATTATCACACATGATCCTAGTCGCTTCCATCCCTCTCCTGAATAGATTCACAAGCAATTTCCTAAGCCATATGGCTTTGCACGAAGCTGTGCTAGCTACGATATATTTTGCTTCAGCTGAGCTCAGAGCCACAGATTTCTATTTTCTACTGCACCAGGCGGTCATTCCTGATCCAATGTTGAAACAGTACCCAGTTGTACTTTTCCGATCTACTGAACTTCTAGCCCAATATGTGTCAGTGAACCCACTCAGCTTGATGTCATTGCCTCTGGTGTACAATATTCCATGCTCGACTGTTCCTTGTATATACCTGAGAACATGTTTGGCTGTTGCCCAGTGCGCCCTGTTAGGTTCTACCATGAACTGACTGAGGTTGTTAACATCGTAACAAATGTCTGGCCTGATACTGACCAGATACATCAGGGACCCTATGAGCTGTCTGTACAAGGTGGGATCAACATCTTTATCTTCTGATGCATCTATCTTCTTCCAGTTGGTGATCACTGGAGTAGCCATAGGTCTACAGTCCTGCATCCCGAATCTCTTCAAAATCTCTGTAACATATCTCCCTTGTCCCAGGAAGATCTCACCCTTCTGCTGCCAAACTTCCAACCCCAGAAAATAATGCATCTGTCCCAAATCCTTTATGTCGAAGTCTCTAGCTAGGTTCTTCTTGCAGTCTTTGATGAGCCTAGATGATCCGGTCAGGAAGAGATCATCCACATATAACACTAGGATTAGAAGCTTCTTCTCTACAACCAGATAGTAGAGATTAAGGTCTACATCACTCTTGATGAACTCCATCTTCTGCAAGTAGCCATCAATTCGACCGTACCATGCCCTAGGTGCCTGTTTCAGCCCATTCAAGGCTTTTTTTAATCGGCATACATGAGATTTCTTCTCACGTGTCTCAAAATCTTCTGGTTGTTCGATGTATAGTTCCTCTTCTATTACCCTGTTCAAGAATGCCGCCTTGACATCGATCCAATGAATCTCCACCCCATCTATGCTGCAAGAGATATCACGGTCCTAATAGAAGTATATCTCGCTACTGGGGCAAAGGTTTCTTCGTAGTCTATCCCTTCCTTCTGAGCATATCCCTTAGCCACGGACCTGGCTTTGTATTTCTCCACATTGTTGTTTGCAACATATTTGACTTGGTAGATCCATCTCAAACCTACCATTGATCTGTCCTGAGGCATAGGTACCACTTCCCAGACATCATTGACTATTGTAGAGCTGTATTCCTCCACCATAGCATCTACCCATACTCGATGCTGAACGACCTCCTGAAAACTAGAAGGTTCCCCAACTTGAGCTACGAAGGCCTGGTATCTGTTTCGTTGTCTTCGCTCCCTTTTACTATTCCTGGGTGCACCAATGAAGTCTTCTGCATCCTACAGAATCTGTCGGAGTTCCCGGCTCGTTCTTCCACTAATAGTAGGTACATCTGTCAATTCCTCTTCTTCCTGAGATTCCTCCTATTCTGAAGCCTTGTCTTCAGGAGAATTTCTGGTACCAATTTCCGCTGGTTGAACAGGTTCGAGCAACGACTCGTCTTTCGACTGCTCCTCGGAAGGCATTTCTTGGGATTTTTCTGAAAGCTATATCCTCCATGAAATTTACATCCCATCGAACTACTAACTTCCTACTACCTAGAAGATAGGCTCTATATGCCTTAGCATTCTCGCTATATCCCACAAGATATCCTTTCTTAGCAGTTTGATCTAATTTCTTTCTCTTTTCTTCGGGTATACAACAATATGCTAAACTCTCAAATATCTTGAAATGGCTGACTTCATATGTCTTCCCAGTGAAGACCTTCTCCGGAGTGATTTTGCCCAAAGCCCTGTGAAGAGTCCTGTTCTAGACATAAACTGCCGTGCTGCATGCTTTTGCCCACAGGATTTTAGGCATATCCTAATCATGCAACATTGCCCTAGTTGCTTCCACAATAGTCCAGTTTTTCCTTTCTGCTACTCCATTCTGCTCCGAATTGTGGGGAGTTGTACACTCTCTTCTGATCCCTTCCTTAGCGCAAAAATCGGTGAAGTCCTTGTCAACATACTCTCCACCATTGTCTGAGCACAACACTTTTATCTTCTTTCTTGTCAGATTTTCTACTAGAGCCTTGAACTCTTTGAATCGACCAAAAACATCATCCTTGGTTTTCAGAAAGTAGATCCAAGTCTTCTTGGAATGGTCATCGATGAAGGTGACAAAGTATTTGGCACCACTAAGAGCTTTTGTGGACATCGGTCCGTAGATGTATGAGTGTATCAATCCTAGCATACTCTTCGTCCTATTGTTACTTCTGGAAAAAGCAACTTTTGCATAGTTGCCTAGAGCGCACCCTCTACATATATCAACCTGTTTTGCACTTGGTTCTGGAACTCCTGATACTGTTTTCCTGAGAATTCACAGAGCTCCATGGTGTAAGTATCCCATCCTCCTGTGCCGTAGCTCATTCAAGTCTTTGTCTCCATTACTGCCTATCAGTGCCATTGGTGATTTTCGCTATAACCTATACAACCTGTTACTTTTGATTCCAATCTGAGCCTTCTTTTTCCAACTTGGGTGTTTGCCATATACTTTCTCCTTAATGAAGAAAACATCATAGCCCTTGTTTTGAAGAAGTTGAGACACAGAAAGTAAGTTCATCCCAATCCCGACACATGCAGCACATTGGTTGCTCGAAGTCGCTCTCCTGCTTCGGTTTGAAACACTACGGTACCTCTTCTTAATGGAGTACACTTTGCCTTATTCCCCATGGTGACCTGAAAATTCATTCTTTCTTCCTGATAATCTGAAAAACATTCTTGGATTCATGTCATATGCCAGGAAGCTCCACTGTCTATATACCAAACGTCCGAGGAGGCAGAGCTTGCAAGGCAAGCGACTTCTTCTTCCAATCTGGAGGCTAACATCGAATATTCGTCCCTTGTGCATTCTTTTGGAAATCTGCGCGAGTCCCCTTGAGTGGATGCCTCCGCATCATGCTCTTGACCCATAACCGATTTTCCTTTCTTGTTTTGGATCTCTGCTCTAATGCCATGTGAAAATTTCTAAACTGAAATTCTATTACTGCAGCTATCACAGAATTACCTAGAGAAAAAAAATACATGCACACGAATCAATCACATCGACAGAGTTATTTTTGGACAATTGTCCTCGGAAAAACCCAATGCGGGAAAATCAGTGCAATAGATGAGGGCTTTATTAATCTTCAGCAACAATTACTTTTACAAGGAATGATTTTACAGATAAACTGAAAGAAAACACCTGAGACTTTCCCTCTGAGACCATTTGACACTTTGGAGATCCTGCGCCCATTTCTACATCACCCCTGCGTCACTTCGATTGACCCAGCGTGGCTTTGTGTCCCTCTGCGTCCCTCCTCTAGATTACGTCTCTCTTTCTGCGTTGTCTTCCACTAACCTTGCGTCACCTCCTCCTCGATCACTATTTGCTGCTAAAGGCTTTCTCTTCCTCCACCCTACAACCCACTCTGAAATCAATCTCCTCTTCCTTGAGAATCGAATTTCCTTGAGATATTGAGTATCTGTCGGTGTGTCTCCAAATGACCCTCAAGTCTTCTCTTATACTTTTCCTGTTGATGAATCAACGACCGAGATTAAGTCCCTAATCAACGACTAAGATTTAAACAGACTTGATCCTCGTCTCTTAGAAGCGTCTCATCCTTATCTTTATTAATACCCATTAATGTTTTTCTTTTCCTAAGTTTAGATTTAGGAACCCATTAAAAAATATTAATTATTTTAGTAACTCCTTATTCGGATGGAATTTCTCAAAGAGATTTCTGGGTCTTGGAGATCTCATGTGCCTTAGCCTCTCCTCAAAATTTCAAGGCTAGAGCACATCCGATGCTACCAAAACTTAACATCCTCGAGATGCATGGGCACTCATGGCAAACTCATCCTTGTCAATCTTCGCTGAAGCAGCCTTAGGATCATGTTTCTCATCCTTGTCCTTTTTCTTCAAGGAACATTGGGATGCATAGTGGCCCAACTCGCCACAACTAAAACATTTCACCTTTGAAATGTCCTCCTTTCGCTTCGGATTTTGCTTTCCCTTCGATACCAGAGCTACGTTCTCCTCCTTCCTCTTTGTGCCACTCTCACTGCTGCCATTGAGGTTGACCTTTACTAGGTCCCTCCTTAACTCCTGTTGAAGAGTCGCCCACATCTCCTCCCATGAAGGTAGTTTTTCTCTGCCCAATATGCTTTGGACGAAAATTTGCCTTTCATTTGAGAATCCATTCAGGGCTATCCATACCATCGCGGTTGATTGAGGAGTGGAGCCCACTGCAGCAAGCTGGTCTCTAGTGTTCTGAAGACGCTGAAGACAGAGGTTGGTCCCTTCTCCTTTCTGCTTCAAAGTCCGTTGCAACTTCTGCCCCAAATACATCATCCGCTCTTCGGAAGAGCCTTCATACACAGAAGACAAGACTTCCCACTTCTCTCGGAATGTATCCTTGCCTTGCAAGTGTGAGACCACATGATCTCGAACTCCATCGAGAATGAGCCTCTTTGCCTTCCCCTGGTCGGCCTTGTACTTCTTATTCTAATCGTTGTCAGCAGGAACAACTACAACACTATTGATGTAGGTCTCGAGATCATTTTCCTCCAGAACATCGAAGATTCTGGGCTTCCATATCACATAATTGGAAGCTCCTTCCAACCTGTTCTGATCTCTGAGTCCATGCGATGCCATTTCACCCAACTGTTGAACTGACTCCTCTAGTCGCTGCTTAGCACTACTCAGCTGCTCAACAAAGTGAGAAATTCGAACTTTCTGGTGAAAAGTTCTATGAGTAGAAAATTCCCTTTCTACGTGTCTTCGTTGTTGTCCAGCGGATTTCTGCCTCGACAGAAACTGCGCTCTTCAAGCATTGCGCTGAGGCTCTACGTCACTTCCTCTGCCTGTGCAAACTCACGAACTAGAAATCGTACCTTTTTGTTGTCTCACTTAGAGAGAGATTTCCTTGGATTTGCTTTTCGGCAAGGGTTGCACAATCTCTTCAAGGGGATTCGAATTGCTGCCAAGTGCAGCGTTCGGCCTCACTGCTTAGCACTGGATCCGCTCTTCCTGTTTCAAAATCAATGCTCTGATACCATGTGAAAATTCCTAATCCTCAAGGAACCCCTACTACAACAAATCTGAATCTACTTCACCTACTTGATTTTTTAAATTACATTCATCAAGTTATTCATCTGAATATTGAAGCAAATTACTTCTGCAACCTACCCTAATTAAATATTTGATCTCATGAAACAAAAAACAGAGAAAAGAACAAGGTACATAGGAAACGCTTATTTTTGGACACAATAGTCCCCAAAAAATCCCAATGTGGGAAAGTGGTGTAGCAGTTCTGAGGGTTTATTATTAAGTAGAAGAAGTATCTGAATACAAATCTAGGATGCTCATCTAGCAATTCTTTACAATGAAAAATATTGGCGGAAGATCTGAGTGAGTTTTACCTCACTTCACCCGGCAGAATTCTGGCTGATCCGGCACAAGAGTGGCTAACCCCCGACTATTTCTGTGCTGGCCCTGCGTATGCTTTGTGTCAGTCTTTAGGCTCTACATCGGATTCTCTGCCCTCTGCGTTGATTTGTGGTAGCATCGGATGTGCTCTAGCCATGAAAATTGGCGGAGAGGCTAAGGCACATGATATCTCTAAGACCTAGAAATGGTTTGGGGAAATTCCACCCGGTTGTATAGATATTAAAATAATTAATATTTTTAATCTGGTTCCTAAGTCTAAACTTAGAAAAATTAAAATATTAATGGGTATTAATATAAAACTGGGTGAGAATGTTCTAAATGACATGGATCAAGCCAAATCTAATCTTAGCCATTGATTAGAGACTTAATTTCGGCCGTTGAAGACTCAATAAGAAAAGGATAAGAGGAGGCTTGAGGGTCAATTGGAGATACACCAAGATTGATCTGTTAGTTCGATTTTCTGGAGTGAGGTTTTGTTGAGAGAATCGAGCTAGTGATCTATTGAAGTGAGGGGCAGTTCGACACGAGGTCGAGAATACATAATAGAGAGGCAGAGATAGTGCTAGAGCGACAATGCGGAGCTTGGAGAGGCTGACGCAGAGGCAGTTGGGACTTATGCAGAGGCTAAGGAGGCTAGCGTGGGTGATGCAGAGGGCTAGAGGGTTGACGCAGAGAGCCAAGGGGTTGATGCAGAGAGCCAAGGGGCTGATGCAGAGGCTAGCAGAGCTGACGTAGGGCCAAGAGGTAGTGCTGGGTGATTTTCGTGGGGCAGACTGAGTGTTGGTGAGTTGAGAGGGTGACGCAGTCTCTAGTAGAGTGACGCAGAGCAGTGGAGGAGCTTGGAGCAGCTTTCGCTGTCCAGCTAAGGAGCTGCCATAGTTGTTGTGGGACTGATCATCCGATAACTGATCAACTGGAATATCTGTCTCCGAGGAGAGGTACTTTTGCCGAGGGCATTCTCTGTTCGGTGAGCCATTTCTGGCACCCTAGTTGTATTTAGACATTGTATAATAATAAAACCCTCATATTTGCTGCACCAGTTTTCCCGCATTGGGTTTTTCTGGAGACGGTTGTCCAAAAATAACGGTGTCCCTTGTGTGTTTGTCTCAATATTTCAGTCGCTTATCTATATATGAGTTTAGACTACATTTCTATTTATTTTAGTATTTATATTTATAAATAACTTGTTAATGGAATGAACAAGTAGGAGAAATTAAACCAGATCATGCACTAGGGATTTCTAATGTGTTAGATTTAGAAATTTCAACACTCTGCGTCAGCGATCCCGACTGTTACGATAGTTCCCAACAGTTCCGGCTATTCCCGACAGTTCAGGATTTTGCATGACAGGTAGCTTTTTTGCTTTGCTCTAGCCCCCCCGGCTTTGCGTCAAGACTGCGTGGGCCTAGACTGGCCCCGCGTCAACTCTCCCGGCTACTGCCGCTGCCTCTCTGCAATCTCTCTCCGCCTCTCTATCAGTATTCTTCGGAAAGTCATTCTCCCAGATTCTCATTGCCCCTCTACTATTGAACGATCATGTAGTTCAAATTTCTCAGCGTCCTAGCCCCATAAATCGAGCTCTAGATCAATTCTATTTCTCTATGTGTGTTTCCAAATGAACCCTAAGCCTTTATTTTATATCTTTCCTGTCGAGTCTTCAACAGTCTAGATTAAGTCTCTAATCAATGGCTAAGATTAAAACATGACTTGATCTGTCTTCTAGATCATTCTCACCCATATTTTGATTAATACCCATTAATATTTTAATTTCCCTAAGTTAGACTTAGAAAACCCATTAAAAATATTAATTATTTTATTAGAATACAATCGAGGTGGAATTTCACCAAACGGTTTCTGGGTTCTTTAGAACTCATGTGCCTTAGCCTCTCCACCAATTTTCAAGGCTAGAGCACTTCCGATGCTACCAAAAACCAACAAAAATTTCATTCTCTCTTGGAGCCATCTTCTTGGTGTTGGATTTGGATATATCTCTTGTTGTTTTGTAAGTAAATTTTGTTAAGAAATGTTTGCTTATGAAATGATGTCTAATGTGTGGTAATTGTGCAACTAGCTTTTGTTCTCTCATGCCCTATGTTGTCGCACAGATTGTCTAAGCAACACGACAACGCTCAGACCGGGGGCTGTCACCCTGATCTTCGATCTCTCCGTTTAAGCTGTCTCTCGAGGCTAAGGGGGGTAGACCCTATGGGATAAAAAAAAACCGTGGACCAATTGGGTTGGGAGACACAGCAAGGCAATTTAGCAGCTAATTGATTTTAGAAATTAATGTACCAATGCCTTATGGAGTTATTGATTAAATGATTGTTTATTAAATGTTGTAGAAACATGAACCTTGTAAAACAATCATTTATCATCAAATAACCCAAGCAAAGATTAATTTTGCGAGATAATTATTAAATGCGCAATGCCTTGGCCCTTAACAATATTCCAGCAATTAAATTTCTAAAGATTGAATGCTTTGAACAACCATACAATTTAAATGCTTACTAATTACCACTTATATATAGCTAATCTTCAAATAAACATTTAAGCATGTTTAACTATATAAAAATGATAAATATTAATCCCACATCAAAATTTTAGCCTTAGCGGAAAAGATACTCCAAGATCGTGAATATGACAAATTCTTGAGCCAAGACTAAATCTGACAATTATTATTATTATTATTTTATTTTTATTTTTAATGGTTAGAATCAAAAATTAAAATCATAAATTAAAATTCTAAAATGAGAACAAACCAATTTTTTTTTTTGTTTAATTTTTTTATTTTATTTTATGATTTTTATATTTTTGATTTTTGATTTTTTATTATTTTTTGATATTTGAAATTCTAAGAATAAAATAAAACAAAACTAAAGCCTAAATAAATAAAATTTAAATCTAAATAAATCCTAAAGACTAACCCTTTTTTAACTTTTTTATTTTTATGAATTTTATTTTTTATTTTTCATGAATGAAATAAAAAATAAAACTAAACTATCCTAAGTAAAAACTAAAGTAAATAAAACTTAAAATTATTAAAATCTAATTCTAAAATCAAAACCTAAGCTAAACTAAGACCAAAATCAAAATCTAAGTATATAACAAAATGAAAATCTAATAATAATGAAAAAAAATCGAAGTCCTAAACTGAACTTAAATCAAATCTAGAAAAACTTTATTTTTTATATCAAAATAAACAAAAGCATCTAAACTAAAAATGAAACTAAAAGTCAAACTAAAACCTAAAATACCACCTACGCTAAACCTCTACAATCGATGGAATGCTAATACGCTAACCTCAACTCATACGACTTACCAAAAATCAATTTTTTTTGTTTTTTACTGCTTAATGTATTTGCAGGTGCGACGGGCAAGGGAAGAGCAGGACGACGGGCAGAGGGTACGTTGGGTTGCGTAGGGACTGAGAGGAGATGGCAGCGTAGAGTGCTGAAGACTGAGGGTTTATTGCAGGTGAAAAGGAACGCAGATTTGGAATGGAGGGTAATGGCCAGCGTGAGGAGGGTTTGTTTGCAAGACGGATTCTTGAGGGGCTTCGGGTATGGGAAGAAGTAGTGATGGAGAGGGATGGATTCACGATGGCAGCGGAAGTGAATGGCAGTGACTGCGTGGAGAACGAGGCTGGACAACATAATGGGGTTGTAGTTCTGGAACTGGTAGCGTGGGATGGCCAACGTCTTATATAGGGTTTCTGTGACTTGATTTTGATGCAGGTCGGAGCTTGATGGTGACTACGTGAGAGGGTGCGTGCCACGTTTAGGGGATAACATATTGGGGTTATGCATAGGAGACTCTTGGTAAATCAATGGAGGGAGGAACAACAGATAATGGAATAGCGGTGTGACAAATCGCTGAGAGTTAAGCAGTGGCAGTAGCGAAAAACTGTGGCCCCTAAAAAAAATTTCAAATTTTTTTTGCAGCAATAAAACCCCAGGCAATGGCGAAAAATGAAAACGCAGGTAGTAGACTCGTGGTCCAGAAACTTGATTGAAATTTTATACCCTTTCTGCTTCAGATTGCCTGATGGAAAACCCTGATTTTTTTTTCAAAATTTGTACCTGCAATGATAGAAGCAAAATGCCCAGAAACAAAATAGTAATGAAACCTTAAAAAAGCCCTAAAACTAGCTAAATAATTACAATATTCACAGTTTAGAGGCTTTAACTAGCCAGATTTGTCAATATGCCACATAAATATTTTCAGAATTTTAAATTTAATGTGAGATGAGTTAGAAAACCCTTCGTGCATTCATAAAAAATGCAAATGGTAAGCCCGGGATCAAAACTGGCTGGGTTCTTCAGAAAATGCAATTCGGGAGTTGGCTGGTTCAGTCGAGAACTTCCCCGAACGCCCTGTAATCTAAAAAAAGGATTTCTTGCACAACTTAAAATCAACCATTAACATAGAGGGAGAAAACAACAATGAAATTTAGATCAAATGGAGATACCTGCCATTATATTCAGAAATTAAACTATCATTCAAACCCTAGAGATCAGACAAGATACTTGTGCCTAAATCAATTTTCATTAAGCTATTATCAATGGCTGAAAATAAAATTATGCAGAAAAATAAAACATCTTACAACATTTCCAAAAGAGTAACACCTGTAAGATTTTCAACCCCAAAGTCTTTCTTTATTGCACAAAAAATGACTACAAGAGAGCTTTCTTTAGCACACAACTCTAAGATCGAATTATCTCAAATGACCCCTGACACCCTATTTAAAGGAAAATTTCCCAACGGCTAGTTCCAATGATCCATGTCAAAGCGATTTCGACCGTTGATGAGGATCAAAATCTCTTTTAATTTCATTCGACGAAATTTTAAATGCATTTTAATATATTAAAAAATTAAAATATTGCATTTATTTCCTCAAAACTTTGACTTATTATTATTTTATTATTTTATTATTATTTTCCTGGACCCTCGAACTTAGCCTTTGGAAAAATCACCTAGGACCTAGGACTTATGAGGGGATAAAACATTTTCTAACCCTCAAGACGCTTTTATGTCATGACTTTTACAGTTTTACATCTCAAGGGGGAAAACCCATTTGACATAGACCCTCATAAACTACCCACTTTTGCGACACAAATATAATCTAGCAGATCAAGAAATTTGTAATAACCTAACCAAATGGTTATAATTATTTCCAAATTACTTTTACATAGACTCAAAGCACACTAGGATTCCCCTAAGATTCTAATGACAATTCATTCCGGCTTTGGGGTTAGGCTGAAGGAAAACTCTGCCGGTCATGGATCGATGAGACAAAAAACCTTCCAGAATGTAGATTATCACTAGAAAATTAGGTTTGCCTAGGCAATTTTCATACATGACTCAAATCTGCTAAGATTATTTACAATTTACACATGCAGACTAGGTTTACAACATAACATGATCGGGCTGATGATGATAGTCGAATGGCACAGACACATCGATCAAACGCTATCCCTTTTTCGAAAAAAGTGGGTGTACTGCTATGGGTAGTTGACACGTAGTGGTCAACACCCTAATTATTGAATATCGTTGTAAAAGAATGTTATAATGCAAATTTGTGCATATTACTCATTGACAACAAGTAGATGAATGTTGCTAGTGGAGTAGAACTTGTTTTCTTTCCATGAAAGTCCATAAATCTTGGGTGTGTAAATGCTAGAGAGATTTTGGCCAGATTTTGAATCACATAGACTCCATAGCCTAAGAACAAGGCGCTGATCCAAGCAAATTCGATGATCACCCCCATTTTCCTCTTTTTTTCTCCCAAAACTTTCGGTCTCTCACCTAGACGTCCTTGCTCGAGCATCATGCAAAATTCTCTAGGATGATTTCACACTTCCACTTGGACAAACTACTGCACTGTTGTCTCCTTTAGAGGCTCACCAAGTTTCACGGGCTTTCAATGGGTCATTTGTGAGAAAAGCTAATCCCTAGCCCGAATTTCGGAAGTCAACCTTTAAGCGTCATAGTGAGAGACTTGTTGAGGGTTACATTCAATCAAAGCTTGATCAATTCTAACCCTTTCTTTGCCCTAGCTTGACTTATGGTCCTCCTTGGAGGTGTTTCGTTCAATGTAAACTTTAAAACCTCGAGCTTAGGTAGGGTACCCCTAGGTCTCTCTTGTGGTCCCATCTTCATATGATCTTTATCTCACAAAGCTTAAGAGAGGTCCTTTCCCTATTCTAGGAATCCTTGATCTGGGTATATCCCTTGTGTTGAATATCTTTTCATCTAGGTCGAAGTCTCCTATCAATAAGCCTTTCTCGGAGAGCCCTTCTCTTGCTTTTAAAGTAAACAAACAATTATTTTAGCCTCTCCTTTGAACGAGCTTCGAAAATCACATTGTGCATTGTTATTGACCTCATCATCGTAGTGGTTTCCTTAATACGAAGACTCTTCTAATCGGTGAAAGTCCATAAAGAGTAGGGGAGATTAACTGTGGTGATAGTGGGTCCTTGTCCTGTTGCCATTTGGTCTAGTAGTTGTCCCTTAGGAAGCCCTCCTAGAACTCTTGCTAGATTGTGTGGTAACATTTTTGGCACCATTGTCGGGGAGACGAGACGTGTGCCTTTTTTCCCTTATACCATCGTTGATAGACCATTCTTGGCGACTTTTTTAGTTTTTGGTAGCATCGGAAGCGCTCTAGCCTTGAAAATTGGTGGAAAGGCTAAGGCACATGAGTTCTAAAGAACCCAAAAACCATTTGGTGAAATTCCACTCGGATTGTATTTTATTAAAATAATTAATATTTTTAATGGGGTTCCTATGTCTAAACTTAGGGAAATTAAAATATTAATAGGTATTAATCAAAATATGGGTGAGAATGATCTAGAAGACAGATCAAGTCATGTTTTAATCTTAGCTGTTGATTAGAGACTTAATCTCGGCTGTTGAAGACTCAACAGGAAAAGTATAAAATTGAGGCTTGGGGTTCATTTGGAAATACATAGAGAGATTGAAGAAATCGATTTTCTGAGGTGACAAGTTCTCAGGAGGAAAATTTATTGGGGAGATCTTGCAGCTAAGGGGCAAAGAGAATTTGGAAGGACGACTTTTCGGTGAATACTGACAGAGAGGCAGAGAGAGAGCTTGTAGAGAGGCAACACATTAGCTAGGAGAGCTGAAGTAGAAAAGTTGCTTGTCATGCAGCACCTAGAACTGCTGGAACAACCGAAATTGTCGAGAACTGCCAGAACAACTGGGAGAGCTGACGTGGAGGCAACACAGTAGCCGGGAGAGCTGATGCAGAAAAGCTGCTTGTCACGTAGAATCCGAAACTGCCGGAGAGCTAACGCAGAGGGCAAAGAAGGTGACGTAAGGCTGACATAGGGTTAGCGTAGAAATAGTCGGGGTTAGCCAGTCTTGTGCCAGATCAGCCAGATTTTTGCTGGGTGAAGTGAGGTAAGACGCACTTAGATTTTCCACCAGTATTTTATTTGTAAAGGATTGCTAGATGAGCATCCTAGATTTTTATTCAAATATTTCTCTTGTATAATAATAAACCCTTAGAACTGCTCCACCAATTTTCCGGCATTGGGTTTTTCGGGGACTGTTGTGTCCAAAAATAAGTGTGTTCTATGTATCTTGTTCTTTGCTCTGTTTTCTATTTCATGAGATCAACTATTTAATTAGTGTAGGTGTTGATTTGTGGTAACATCGGATGTGCTCTAGCCATGAAAATTGGTGGAGAGGCTAAGGCACATAAGATTTCCAAGACCCATAAATCGTTTGGGGAAATTCCACCCGGATGGAGAGATATTAAAATAATTAATATTTTTAATGGGTTCCTAAGTCTAAACTTAGGAAAATAAAAATATTAATGGATATTAATAAAGATAAGCGTGAGAAAGTTCTAAATGACGAGGATCAAGCCAAATCTAATCTTAGCTGTTGATTAGGGACTTAATCTCGGCCGTTGAATCGTCAACAGAAGAAGTAGTAGAGGTAGCTTGAGGGTTAGTTGGAGATACACCAAGTTGATCAAGATTTCAATTTTTTGAGGCAGGGTTTGGTGAGAAATCGAGTTAGTGGTCGGTTGCAAAGAGGGGCAGTTTGGTAGAAGACCGAGGATACATATCAGAGAGGTAGAGAAAGTGTCGGAGAGACAGTGCAGAGCCTTGGAAGGCTGACGCTGAGGTAGATAGGACTGACGCAGAGGCTAAGGAGGCTAGCGTAGGTGACACAAAAGGCCAAGAGACTGACGCCGAGGGCCAAGAGGTTAACGCAGAAGCATCAGAGGCTGCGTAGAGGCTAGCAAAGCTGACGCTGGGCTGAAGAGGCAGCGCTGAGGTACTTTCGTGGGGCAGACTGGGAGTTGAGAGGCACACGCAGAGCAAAAGAGGTTGACGCAGTTCCGGAAAGAAGCTTGGAGTATCTTTCGCTGTCCCGCTAAGGAAATGTCTAAGTTGCTGTGGGATCAATCATCCGGTTGTTGATCAGCTGGAATATCTGTTTCTGAGGAGAGGTACTTCTACTAAGGAAATTCTCTGAAGTGTGAGCCATTTCTGGCACCCTAGCTGTATTAAAAAATTGCATAATAATAAAGCCCTCATATTTGCTGCACCGCTTTTCGCGCATTGGGTTTTTTCGGGGATGATTGTCTAAAAATAACGGTGTCCCTTATGTGATTGTCTCAGTTATTTCAGTTGGTGATCTATATATGTGTTAAGGCTGCATTTGTGTTTTCTTTCTTGCTCAGTCTCTTGTTTTTGCCTATAAATTAATTAAGTGAAGGTTGCAGTGTATATGTTTTGATATTTGCTGTAGGAAACTGCAAATAATTTGGTTGATTAATTTAATAAATAGAAGAAACATTATCTGTTGCTGCTGTAGGGATTTCGTTTGTGGAATTTTCACATGGTATCAAAGCTGCAGGTGAAGCAAGAAGAGCAGCGCTGTTAGATTCAGCGGTGAGCAGAAGAAGGGAGTTCAAAAAATGTGTAGGAGGCAACAATTTGAAACCTTGAGAGGGCTGACGCAGTTCCAAGCTGGGAGGACAGATTTTCGAGGTAGTCTCTCTTAGTGTGAGTCGACGGAGAGGATTTCCAGTTCAAAATTTTGCCGGGCCAGAGGGAGCAGTGTTGAAGCCTCAGCGTGAGAGCGCTGGTGGGACGTAGATTTTCAGCAGGCAGATTGTTGGGCTGAAAAATGTCAGTAGGAAGAAGAGAAGCACTTTGAGGGTACTTTTCCTCAGTAGACTTTCCACCAAGAAGTCCGCTTTTTCATTGGCTGAGTAGCAACAGTGAGAAGCAAAAAGGAGATTTTCGGCAGTTGGCTAGGGGATTTCCAGAAGGGAAATCAGGACTTAGAAGGAGGTTTCCAGGAGGGGAGTCGAGACTCAGAAGGAGTTCAGAAGAGGAGCTGAAATGGTAGTGAACGGACGAAGGTATCAGGACAGGTTGGACGGAGCTTCCAACTTTGTCATCTTGAAGGCCAGGATCCTGACAGTCATGGATCGACATCGCATCAAGGACTTTGCCTTGAGAACCGTGGCTATCCCAGTTGACCCAGCTGAGAGAGAGAAGTATGAGGATGTAATGGTGAGGGCGAAGTGCATGATCCCAGACGGGGTCAAAGATCATGTCATACCACATATTGTTGAGAAGAACACATGAAAGGAGATGTGGGACACCCTGACCACCTTATACCAGGGCTCTTTCGTGCAAAAGAAGATGTTATTGGAGAATCAACTGCTGTCATATCAGATGCATAAGTGAGAGCAAATAGATCCTTTCCTTCTCTAGTTATAGGAGATTTGTGACCAACGTACTTCTGTGGGGTCTACACCGGATCCAGAATTTATGGTTAAGACAACCCTGAATGTAGTCTTCGAGGAGTGGGAGACATTTGTGCAAAGTATTTTGGGCAGGGCTACTCTTCCCAGTTGGGAGGAGATGTGGGTAGCTCTTTGCCAGGAAGAAATCAGGAGGATGACCAAGGCGAGGAGTAGTGGCAAGGTGTTATTTGGGGTAGCATCGGATGTGCTCTAGCCTTGAAAATTGGTGGAGAGGCTAAAGCACATGGGATCTCCAAGACTCGTAAATGGTTTGGGCAGATTCTAACCAGTTTGGGAGATATTAAAATAAGTAATATTTTAATGGAGTTCCTAAGTCTAAACTTATCAAAAATAAGATATTAATGGGTATGAATATAACACTGGGTTAGAGGGTTCCAAAAGTCATGGATCAAGCCAAATCTAATCTTTAGCCGTTGATTAGAGATTTAATCTCGGTTGTTGAAGGACCAACAGGAAAAGTATAAGAAGAGGCTTGAGGGTCAATTGGAGAACACACTGAGGGAGACCAGTCAGTTCGATTTTTGGAGCAGCGTTAGCTGAGAAATTCGAACTAGTGGTTTGGAGAGTAGTAAGAGGCAGCGGGTATGGAACAGAGAGTCGGGAACAACACCAGAAGACCGACGCAAAGGTTGGAGAGGCAGATGTAGAGTCTCTCAGGCAGACACAGAGGCAACAGACTGCACAGTCACTGGAGGGCCTGCGTGGGTGACACAAAGAGGCCTAGTGCTGACGCAGAGGGTCTGGGAGTTGCGCAGAGGCTAGCAAGCCTGACGCTGAGACTAGGAGAAGTGCTGGAGAATTTTTTCTCTGTTGGGTAAGTCAGTTTGGCACCCAGTTATACTGAAGAGTTGCTGAATAATAAAATCCTCCTTTGCTGCACCGATTTTCCCACATTGGGTTTTTTTCGGCGACGATTGTCCAAAATATCTGTGTTGATGTGTTGACTCTTGTGCATGTGTTTGTTTCTGTATTATGGTGTGATATCTGCAGCAAAATTTATTTTAGTGTTTACTGAAGGGTTTTGATAAATAACTTATTGAGAAATAAGTAGGTAAAATAAATCAGTTGTTGCAGTGAGAAAATTTTCACATGGTATTAGAGCAAATAATCAAAGATAGGAAGGGAAATCAATTATGGGTCGAGACCATGATGCAGAGGCATCTCTGGTAGATAGAAGATTAAATTCCAATTTATCGCATTCATGGAAATTTCACATGGTATTCGAGTAGATCAGATTAGATAGTCTTTAGAGCTAGGGTTGTGCAGTTCAGAGGGATATCTGAAGCACAAAATACTAGATCTGCACAGGCCTAGCTAGGTAGTGCGAATTGTAGAGGCAACAATTTGCTTTCCAGTCCTGGGAGGTGATCCAGAGGAAAAAGTGAATTGTCTTAGTTGTAGCACTAGGTAGTGAGGTTGCCAGAAAAGGTTTCCGGAGGCAGATTAGAATTTGCAGAGCAAATCTAGCACAAAGGGTTTGCAGCATAAGGGTTTTGTAATAGTAGATCAGCATAGGGCAAGGAAGGGAAAGCACATGAGGGTTTCATTTCTCCAGTATTCTTAGGGTTAGAGAAGGTCAAATCATTCTACAGAAGAGAGGATCGATGAAAGCAGTAAGAAGGACTCCCAGTTTGCAGATCTGAGACAATAATTACATTTCCAGTACTGGAAAGTGATTCGGAAGGAGGTGTGCGTAGATTCAGAGAACAAAGGGAGGTAGTGTATTCGCTAGAATGAATTTCTAAAAGCATTTCTTGATTGCTAGTACGAGTTGCAGGCTCTAGTGCCAGTTACGGGATCTAGTGCGAGTTGCAGGCAGGCAGAGGGTGCGGGTCTGCACAAGGAGGTCGAATTGGTTTCTACAGAGGAAATTTAGTGTTTTCAGATTGATTTTCCAGTTGGAGTGATGGTTCTCTAGTTTATTGAGTTTTGCAGTTTTTCTGGATATTGCCGCAGCAGGATTGCGAGATTAGGACATGTTAGATGTAGCCTCCAACTTTGGCATCTGGAAGGCCAGGACACTGTTTCTTTTCAATGAGCATGGTCTGAAGGAGTTCGCTACAATAGTGATTGTTGTGCCAAGAAATCCCATCCAGTTCCATGACTATAGGAGGGATAACACCAAGGCAAAGAGGATAATTCTTGATGATGTACGAGATCATATTGTTCCACATATCGTAAAAAAGACTACATTGAAGGAGATGTGGGATGCCATAGTCAAGCTGTACTACGATCCTACCAAGAAATGGAAGATGATTCTCAAGGAGAAGCTGAGGATAGTCAAGATGAACAAGGGCGAGAATGTAACATCTTATGTGACTAGGATTCAGGGTGTTAGAGATGAACTTGCAACAGTTGGAGAGAAGCTAGTAGATGATGAGCTTGTGTAGATAACTCTCAATGGGTTTACCAAGGAATGACGTATGTTCGTCTAGGTGTTCTTGTGGAAATTTCTAAACTGAAATTCTACTGCAGCCACTGATTTATTTCACCTACTTATTATTCACAATAAGTTATTTATGAAATCCCTTCAACAAATATTAAAATAAATTCTACTGCAGTTGTCACAAAATTACCCAGAGAAAAATACATGCACAAGCTCCAGTCACATCAACACAATTGTTTTTGGACAATTGTCCCTGGAAAAACCCAATGCGGGAAAACCGGTGCTGCAGATGAGGGCTTTATTAATCTTCAGCAGCAATTGCTTTTACAAGGAATGCTTTTACAAAGAAACTGAAATAAAACACCTGAGACTTTCCCTTTGAGACTTTTTGACACTTTGGAGACCCTGCTCCCACTCCTGCGTCACCTTTGCTTCTGTCAGGCTAGGTAGTAACTCCACAAAACAAAAAGCGGATTCGCATATAATTCCATCAGGTAGGTCTTTGTTATATACAACAGGGAGAGATTGTTCAGTTCATCTCTCGATGATTGTTCACATTTCTAATTTAATTATTTACATAAAATTTCCTTAATCTGAAGGGATGTTGGTGAGTCCAAGCATCGTTCTGAATCGTTCAAGCTTTTCTCTTCCAAGCGCTTTGGTGAAGATGTCGGCAATTTGCTCATTTGTGGAACAATGACGAAGATGGATTGTTTTGTTCTCAACATGATGTTGAATCAGATGATATTTAGTATTGATGTGCTTCGTTCAATCATGGAACTTTGGGTTCTTGGCCAACTTTATTGTAGAGGTATTGTCAATCATGAGTGGAGTTGATTGTACTTGTTTTACCTGCAAATCTTCAAGAATTTTCCTGAGCCACACAATTTCTTTTGTTGCTTCAGCTGCTGCCACGTATTCTGCTTCTGTTGTGGAATCCGCTGGAACTGATTGTTTGCGTGATCTCCAGGAGACAGCTCCTGATCCAAGACTCATAGCATATCCTGAAGTTGATACCCCAGTTTCTTTGTCTCCATCGAAGTCTGAATCAGAGTATCCAATCAAGCTGAAGTCGTCCGCCTGTGTGTACTTGATTCCAAAGTCTTGAGTTTCCTTCAAGTACCTTAAAACTCTTTTCGCAGCAAACCAATGTCCCTCACAAGGCTTTTGCATAAACCTGGAGAGAATTCCAACAGCAAACGAAATGTCTGGTCTGGTAGTAGTTAGGTAGTTGAGACTTCCTACAAGCTGTCTATACTTTGTTGCATCCTCAAATTCTTTTCCTTCAATAGTTGTGAGCTTTAAGTTTTGTTCCATTGGAGTAGTAAGAGGATTGCACTCTATCATGCCAAACCTATTCAACAGATCTCCAATGTATTTCTTTTGAGAAAGAAAATGGACTTTGGATGTTGGGTTACTTCAATGCCAAGATAGTAATGAACATAGCCCAAATCAATCATTTCAAAACTTTTCCCCAATTCCTTCTTTATGGATGCAATGTAGCTTTCATTGTTCCCTGTCATCAAAAGATCATCTACATATACCACAAGATATACAACTGTTTTGCCAACTTTCTTGACAAATAAAGTTGCATCATCAAGATCAAAATGTTTGAAATTGAGTTTCAGAAGATGCTCAGTTAGTTTTTCATACCAGGCTCGCGGTGCTTGTTTAAGGCCATACAAGGATTTCACAAGTTTGCATACTTTATGTTCATGTCCTTTCACAACAAATCCTTCTGGCTGGGACATAAAAACGTTCTCTTTTAGATCTCCATTCAAGAAAGCAGTTTTTACATCCTTTTGATGGACTTTCCAACCGTTCTGAGCTGCTAGCGCAAAGAGTGTTCGGATGGTAGCCCATTTTGCTGTGGGGGCAAAAGTCTCCTCATAATCGACCCCTTCCTTCTGTGCAAAATTTTTTTCCACAAGCCTGCCTTTGTGCTTGTCAAGTGAGCCATCAACTTTATACTTGTTCTTGTAGACCTACTTGCAGCCAATTGGTTTGGTTCCTAATGGAGGATCAACCAGCTTCCAAGTGTCGTTCTTTATGAGGGCATCATGCTCCTTTTGCATTGCTTCTTTCCATTCATCATGAGAAGCAGCTTCTTTGTAAGGAAGTTGGTTCAATATATTGTAGACAAGTTCAATTCACAATCATAAAAAACATCCATATCAATAGGTGAATTAGAGTCATCTACATCACCTCCATTTTGCCGGTTTGAATTTTTAGTTCCTGTCTTTCCAACCTCATCAGGATGAACACTTTTAAGTGTCTTTGTCACTTTGGGGGGACCTTTCTCAGATGGTCCAAGCTGCTCTGTTGATTGAGTTGGGACTGGATCAAGATTGAGTCTCCCAATTCTATCAATCACATCACTTAAAACATCATCCATTATTGGAGTTTCATGTGGGGGAGTGAGTTCTTTAGAAGAATATTCCACATGTTGATTTAGTATAGGAATCCCCCATTCAAGATGTGGAATTTGATTATCAAATTCTTGAAATGATTTTGATTTGCAAATCTATCCAAACGATCAAGTCGTTATTCAACAACATTGTCAGTTTTGGATGATTCAAGAAAAATTACATATCTAGATACTACAAACTTTTTATTGACTTCATCATAGAGACGGTATGCTTTGGAGGTGTTTGAAATTTGAATACCCTAGGAAGATACACTTACAACTTTTTGCACCAAGTTTATTTCTATGTACCTTTGGTATCAAGGCATAATAGGTGGAACCAAAGACCCTGAGATGCTTTACCAAAGGAACGTGCCCATACCACATTTCATATGGAGTCTTGTTTCTAATAGCATTAAATGGACATCTATTCTTTATATATGCAGCACATAGAACAACATCAGCCCAATGGAGCGTACCATATTTAAGATTGTTCTATTCATTCTTTCAGCTACACCATTCTGTTGGGGATTATAAGGCACAATTGTTTGATGTTTGATCCCATGTTGGCGAAGGTAGTTTTCAAATTCATTTGATGTGTATTCTTTTCCATTATCAGTGCGAATAGACCCAATATGAGATTGTGCATCATTTTCAATCCATTTATGAAAATTCTTGAATGTTTGAAAAGTATCAGATTTGTTCTTCAATAAATAAACCCAACACATTCTGGTGTAGTCATCAATAAATGTCATGATATATTTATTTCCATTTGCAGAAGGAACAGGCATTGGAGCACATAAATCTGAATGAATAAGTTCAAGCTTCCTATGTGCTCTTGAATGTGAGTCATGAAATGACTATTTACTATGCTTTCCTAGAATGCAAGCTCAGACCGGGGGCTGTCACTCTGATCCCCGATCTCTCCGTTTAAGCCTGTCTCCCACCGCTAAGGGGGGTAGACCCTGAAAAGAGAAGGACGACCAACTGCGAACCAGTTGGTTTGGGAGACACGGAAGGATAAAGCACTTGATAGATTTTATTTAATTTAACGGACCAGTGCCTTATGGGTTTTGTGTCAAAATGATTACTTAACAGATGCTGCAGGAATGTGAATTGTGCACAGTGATCTTTTATCATCAAATAACTTCAAAATGCAAGATATCAGTGAATTCACAATGCTTTTAACAATACTTTGGCAATTTAAAAGGAAACAAACTGCGAAAGATATGACCATGTAAATTTGCACGTTTACCAGATAAGCATGCTAGATCTCATAAAGATGAACATTAATCTCACATCAACATTGAAGCCTCAGCAAAATATGGACCATGATAAATTTTCCAGGCTTACGAAAACCAAAAGTATTCCCGCAATGCTTTTATTGCTTTTCCGACAAAGATTTTTTTAAAGCGAAAAATCTAAACTAAAAGAAAATTTTAAAAGACTAAGGTCTAAAAAGAAATTTTTTACGATTTTTTATTTTTTATATTTA
>APFE031073471.1:0-11200 GCA_000404065.3 Pinus taeda | reverse complement strand
TGATCCATTTCTTTTGCAGTGAATACAATGTAAATCTGCCTTTTCTCCTTGAGAATGTCTGCCCCTCCTGCCTCTGAAATATCTTCCTCTTCCTCTTTGTCCACCTCTTCCTCTTGTAGAATCTTGAGCAGGATACTTTTCTTTATGAGCAAGGCACACAGTCTCCTCAGAAGATTCATGGGCTGTCTTCTTTCCAAAGGCTTTTTCTCTTTCAACAAACTTTTTCACAAGAGAGTCAAAGGTTATATCTTTGAGATTTCCATTTGCTTGCCATGACTCAAGATAATTAGAGTAAGTAGATTACAGTGCCTTGAGAAGCAATAAGAGGAATATCCAATTCACCTTAGGCTTTGATATCTTTCATTATAGATTTTACTTCGGATGCAAGAGCAAGAGGATCATTATTTTGCAATTCAAGGGTGAAGAGTTTAATCATGAGTTGAATAACTTCAAGTGCAGAATGTGAGTCATAGAGTTCTTTAAGCTTTTGTAAGGCTTCGAAAGCAGTTGAAAATGACGGAATATGGTGACTCACCTCTTCACTTACAGATACTGCAATTAATGCATAGGCTGTGCTGTTCTTATTTTCCCAAATGGCGAGCTCTTTATCTGAAGTAGGCTATTCTGGCTCTTTGTCTCTGTCTCCAATACACACTCCTTTCCACAACTCATTGAAAATGAGGGTGTATTTTTTCATGCGGGACCACTCAGGATAGTTTTCCTTGCTAGTGAGAACCATTCCCACAATAGATATGATTGAATGCATACTGTAAAAAAACTTCTGCTTTTGATGGAAAAAAAATGGACTGTAGTAGCAATATTCTGAATTCTTATGAAAACCAAAAAACAAGCTACACCGATATTCTAATGCTTCTTTTGGAAAACAATGAATAATATCATGTCAACAGTAGAGCCCTCAAATATCAACAATCAGGTAGGCCTCGTCCATTATCCCCAGTTTCAGATCCTTCCACACGAAATCAACAGTCTTCTAAAGAGATTCTTAACAGTGTGAAGAATAGCCACCCAAGTTGTTCTACAACAAAAATTCAAAGGAAGAAGCCAGTCGCTGAAGCATAAAGGGGCTTAATTGCCATCATTATTTTCAATGCTTGTGCGTATCCTGGAGATCATGTTCTTCGATTCAATCTCCATTTCAGAAATCTTGGATTCCAGATACACGAAACGCTCTTCCAATTATGCTAAAATATCAACATTAGCTCAACTTTTGATAAAGGATAATCACTTCAATGTTCCAAATTCCCCCTCTGATATTTCAACGACTCAAAGTTTGTATGCCTTGCAAGATCTTCTCGAGGTGTCACGCTGTGAAAAAGTATTACAGCTCTATTCGGCTTCCACGCTGGAGACGAGCATTGAAACTGAGAGCAACAACGGAGCTGCAACGTATGGAGCTGCAGCGTATGGAAGGTGGGGAAAGAGCAGCAGCATATGGACTCATGGAGGGAGGCCACTACAACAGAAACATCAACTGCGCCAAATTTTAAAACTCATATGACAGAGGGCGCAGATTTTAAAACATATATGACATTGCCTGGAGCAGGCTTCAGGCAACTGGGCAGAATATAGGCAGGAAACTGACACTAGGAGTTACACAAAAGCTAATTTCGGGAGCTGGCTTTGATACCATGTCAGGCTAGGTAGTAACTCCACCAAATCAATTCATATGTTATTCCTTCAGGTTGGTCTTTATTATATACATGAGGGAGACAGTTCACTTCATCTACTTCATCTCCTGATGACTGTTCATATTTCTTTTTATTTATTTACATCAATTATATTTATCCACCCAATCTTGATGATTAGGTGTCAACAAATGGTAGCATTTTATATATTATGTCTCACAAACCCTGTGAAAAACTAACTATGTTAAGCTTGGAGCGAGATTGCATTACTTCTGAATTTGTGCAAGACTTATATACTCTGTTTTATGGCAGTATTTTGAAGTGACTATGCAACTACTCTCTTAAGTTAATGAAATTATCTTGTTTAAGTACTGGTACCTCCGGGTGTGATTGTAACTTCGTAGGCTTCTCCATCTGGATTGGAAAGGGCCCACTATTCGAGTGGAGAAGCATTGTATCCTCTTCAATGATTTATTTTGTTTTTGGTTTGAACGAGATCTCATTGAATAGGATAGTTCAGGTGTTTCTTGTAGCCAAGATTTAATTTTATTATTAATGCTCTTCGATGAATGATTAATGATCTTTCTATAGGCATATGTTAAGTAGTTTCCATTCAAGGATTGTGGTGACTTCTTTTAACAATACAAACCCTACTGAACTCCAAACAAATTGCAGTATTGCTGAGCTGGTTTTGAATTGTCATTTTTCTTAATTAAACACATAACTAGTTGTCATCATTTATGGAAATGTTGTTGAATTACCAATCAAACTCTTAAAGGTGTCATTGCAAGTAGATTATTGTTAAAATTCCGAGTTCATATTGTTACATATTTACCACTGAGTACTGTGGTACTAGCGCTGGAAATTTGATCTATATACGTATCTCTGTTTTGGGTATAACGCTGTTTAGGGATAGGGTATAAAGCCCTTTACTTTTCTCTGCATTCTTCCACATTGTCAATATAAATTGTGCCCATTTTGGAAGCCCTAGAACAGAGCAGTAACACATCAACGGCCAACCCACGAGTATGGTGGGATTGTCATTTTAAAAAGCCTTTATATGAGCTTTTGCACTCTCATGTTATTGCCAAATTTATGTTGTAATTTCAGCGCTATTTACTCATTGACAGAACTAATCCAATTGTATTAAATTGCCTTCTCCATAAACTAATAAGACTGTTGGAATGTGTTGTATGTTGATAGTTTTTTAAAGGTCACAGCACAGAGGTCCTTCCATAAAAACTCATAAAAACCTCCTATAATTCTGTCCTATTTTGGAGGTTGTATTGATAATAATATTTACAAGAGTGCTCTGAAGTTGTTAATTGGCAATGTCAATTTAAAACCTGCGGTAGAATTTGTTCCATTTATAGCTATACCAGTGCTGGAGTGCAAACTCAAAGTAATTGCCTTTATGCATGAGCATTAGGGTTTACCTTGTAGTTTAGGGCTAAAGTCATCACAGCTGCAATTAGGCTTGCAACACTAACACACGAACTAGGATTGCATTTTTTTTATGCGAATTAAGGTTGCGGAGATAAAATTAGGGTTTTTGTATATTAATTAGGGTTTTGTGGTTAGTGCATGAATTAGGGTTTGCATAAATTAGGACAATTCAAGCATAGATTAGGGTTTGTGTTGTTTGTATGTGTTCTTTGCACAGGTGTCGAAATTATTCCTTCTTTTTGAAAGCTTGTGTGTTTTAGGTTACTTGGGAGCAACTTGACAAGTGAAGCCAAGAACTGTTGTTCTCTCGAAGGAATTGGCCATCCCCCATACAACCATACTTGACTGGTGTTGGAAGGCTTATAGTGGGGTTGACTAGAGAAAAAATCTACCTTGTGCAAGGGAATAGTGAAGTAGTCAAGAACTCCAGCAAGTGATACTGCTGCACAGGGGCTAGAGTCTCTAAATGCAACTAGTAACAAGCTTCCTAGGTAGAGTTCTCTGCTTACATTCATTTCTGAATCACTTCTGTCGCTTTGATCCTTTTCAGGTCTGATATAGCAGTCAGGTTAGGTTGAAGTGACTTGGTGATTTCCCCTTGTCAAGTTTCACTTCTTATTGCATTTTAAGCCAGTTTGTTATTTAATTTTAATTGCTAGTTGATTTGTAAAGTTTTGTTTAGGTTTTTAGATCTGATTTCGTTTCCTGCACAAACTGTTCACAGTTCTCAAGTTTATGTCCCGGATTGATAATTATAGTATCTTAATCACTATTAATTTTACCCAACACCTTCCACCAAAGGCAATGAAATAAAATGTATATACTTACTCTAATGTCTTCGAGAAACCTTAGGGCCCTCCTCACATGTAGGCCATTCAACATTCTATTGAACCCATTTTTGAGTCTTCACTACGTAATCAATCTCTCTATTAAACTGACTTCATGGAGAGCATTGGTTTATAGAAACAAGTCGCACAACTAATCAATTTGGGTAAGATTCAATGCAGCACTTCTCCTTAGGCATCCCCAAATTCACTAGTTACAAAAGATGGGGATGAGTGGTGGTTATGTAAAAACAAGGATGCATTCAAAATAATCACAATTAAAAGTAGTTGACCTCTTTCCTGGATTGATAAGCTTATTGATTAGCTACAAGAGGTCAACCACTTAATATAACTGACTAGGCCATAAGCAACCATCAAGTTTGCATGGAAACTAGTGGCAGTTGGAAAACAACCTTCAAAAATATGATTTTGCTCTTCAAGTGGCTAGTCATGCCCTTCATTGTCACTAATGCTTCTTCCACCTTTATATATATAACCATCTTCATCTTCGGACCTTGCCTTGAGAACTTTGTCAGCACACTCTTGAGAACTTTGTCAGCACACTTTGATGACATCTTGGTTTACAAACCAACATGGAAGGATCATTTGCAGAACTAAGACTGTGTTGAATCAGTCTCATGATTCATCTATCACAATTCCTACTCAAAAAACAAATTTAAAACGTGTTTTTTCAACAAGATTCCATCTCATACCTTTGATTTCTAATTGGCTCTAAGGGCATACATGTAGATCCTGAGAAAATCAACTGCTCAAACAGCAGCCTACGTCCACTAATAGAAATGACGTAAAGAATTTCTTCGGAGTCAGGACACATCAACTTCTATGTGATATTCAATAACCACTAGTCTTCTACTTTTCATCCTCTTAAGCAAATAATTCCAATAGTGGTTGAGCTGAAAAATATTTTTAGTATCTCAAAGACATCCAATACTCAGAGGCACTTGCACTCTGACGTTCAAAAACCATTTGGATTAATAGACAAATTCCTCATAATTTTATATAGGTATTGTTCTTAAGTAGGGAGAACATCCTAATGTTTATCACTTTGAAGCTCTGTTCCATGCCAAGCTAGGTTATGCTTCCTATGATAAGGAATATTTTGTCATAGTTTAAACAATTAAACGTTGGTGGTACTTCTTCCTTGGAAAAGGAAAATATTCTACATACAAACTATTAACCATTGAAATTTTGCAATTCGTCAATTCAAAAACATAGCCATACAAAACAGGCATAATGTCTACAATAATTACATCATTATCTAATAACAGAATGGATCCAAAGACGAGATAATAAAGTCTATACCTTCTCAGCCATCCCCGTATGGATACTTGTTAGCAGATTAGACATCATATGCAGTAATTATGATGACTAAAAATTGGTTTCTCCTACTTATCCATATTTTGTACTCATTATGCAGAATTTACCTTTCCCGAATTATACTCTTCAATAAGTTATTGTACAATTGTAATTAGTCATGTGTGTTAGTTGGTGCTAAATAAACTATTCAAAGAATCTCATTTCTTCTCCTTGGAAGACACCTTTCAATCGATGAGGCTCTTCAATTCCTTCTGCAACATATTTCCCAATCATGCTAAAGAATATTAATGATTATATATATATATCAGTGCTCTCATTGTAGCCTGTCTGTGCCTTCCAATCAAAATCTTGGCATGTGTTAGCATCGACCAGTGCCTTCTTAACCATCGGAATCTAGTTCAATGAATTTCATTGCTGGAAAGTCTACGAACATAAACATGATTACATCTTCATAATAGTGTGTTGTTTTTTCCAACATGGTTGTCTAGATTCCCTACAACAATAACAATGATGCACCAAAAGCTGCAATTCTAATCTCCCAACAAATTTGGATACACTTCAGGTTGCTTCTCTCCCTATGTTTTTTAGTCTTAGACTGACGAACATATTGAGATCATTAATAAGACAATTGTGCACAACTTATGCTTAAATCATCAATCCAACAAACATTGGGACAAATACCTCCATGTCATTCAACAAAGTTATGTTAGAACACCAATGTTTGCATTGATCATTCAAATACTAAGTTATTCTAGAAGTTTCAACCCCTTGTGTCACATGAGCTTTCAGTGTACCTCTTTGCCTCTTGCTCATTATATGAGTAGATAGAGTAGGACAAAGACACTGCCTTCATAAAGCTCTTGTTGCAAGGTTTAGCCAAGATTTTTTGTGAGAATTTTTTTGTATCAAGCCTTCTAAGCATTTAGTACATGGCACATTTGTGTTATTTCAAGTTGACTTCACCATTCGTGCACTTATTACACCTACTACAAGGTATGCTATACTGCATTTGATTTGCATTGACTGCAATTAGTTTGGGCATTGACCAAAATTTTTGGCCAATTCCGCTAAGGGTTACATTAGGCATCAGTTGTTTATTTTATTTTTTCCCAATTTTTAAATGCATATATATCCCATGCCATTGGTTTTTTGTTGTTGTTTTTTTTCCAAGGAAAAATCGTAATCTTTCATTATATGGTGAAAAATTACATGTAGTAAACGCTATTCAGCATATGCTAATTCTTCGTGACTTTTAAAAGTCTATGGTCTTTTCTGTACATGTCTCTTTCATATCCATAAAATCGTCACGCAGCATGATGCTGTATCAAAATGTCAAAAAACACCACTTAAGGTGTATGTATAGTAGGCAAAATATATATACTTGCATCTCGCAGGATGCTGCTCATAAGTCGCTAGAGTTTTGTTTAACAGCTTATATACATTACATAATATAACAAAAAATCGATGGTCGTCCAGCCGAGGGTAGACTTGATCTATGTAGGGCCTGTGGAAGTATTGATAATGATTATTGCCCCTCCGTTTGCTGATTATCCACTGTCTTGCTGGAAGGTGCGTGGCCTCCTTGGATAAACTGTTGGCACAGTGATTGTGTTCCCTGTAAATATGACGAACAATAATGGAGTTAAATTGTGCTTTGAGATGCATTACTTCATCCAATATATTTAAGAGTATGTGTGCATGGCATCTAGATTTTAGATTGATCCAATTAATGATAATGTTTGAATCTCCAAATATCTGTAACTCTTTGCAGTCATGATTTAATGCAAAATGCATAAGGTGTCTGATGGATATGAGTTCAACAAAATTGTTTGTGCCCATGCCTAAGCCCATCTTCACTTTGTAATGATGATTCACTGTTATATTAAGAGAGAACCCCCCGCCACATCCATGCAGTTGAGTGGCTCCATCGAAGAAGGCCCATGGAATAGATTGATCAATTGGGTCCAGGTCGATGGGTCTGCGGGTGTGAGGAGGGGTGATGGCCGGTAATTCATGGTAAGCAGCAATAATTTTGGAGGTGACCGATTTCCAGCGAATCGATCCATTCTCAAATATCATTTTATTTCTCGCCAGCCAGATTGCCCAGCTAATGATAAGGGGAAGGCACGCATGATTTAATCCGGAGTGTGCCTGAAACCAATTCTCCCATGATGTAGAGATGGTTTCATTTTCCCATTTACTCACAATTCCGAGCTCCTCTGTTACTGTCTTCCATATCTGATTAGTGACTTTACATGCAAGGAAGAGATGTGTAGTCGATTCCGATTGCTGTTTACATAGGATGCAACAGGTGGGGCCATGTACAGATCTATGCATGAGTGCTTCCCCAGTGGGGATCTTGTTCCAGAGTAAACACCAAAAAATGAGTTTAGTTCTGGGAGGGGATTTTAATTTCCAGATGTTCGCCCACCAATTTTGCATAATTTCCGGCTTTTTGTTCTCAATCAAAACCAGGTATCCTTCCTTTGGGGTATAAAAACCGTGATCTGCCTTATCCCACATAAGTTCATCTGGTCCTTCTTTGATACATATATGTGACTCACTTAATGCATTAGTGAAGTCCTTCCAGATTTGATGCCATTCCAGAGGCAGGATTAGTTGTGCTACTGTTTTCCATGCTTGCGAAAATATGGAAGTATTCTCCTGGTGTGCAATGTGGGCTATGACTTTAATGTTCTGCAGCTCCAGAATTTGGACGAGCTCGCGTGGGAGATAACACCTCCCACCCCCTCCTGTCCAAGGATCCATACCAATTCGAGCCCTGGATCCGTCGTTTATTCTCCAAGTTAAGTGACTCCGGATGAGAGGCAAAGAGGACAATAACGCTTTCCATACAATAGATATACCTGTTCTGTTCCATCCAGGTAATCGGATCCAATCCATGAGGTGTAGCGGCTAGATGTACTTGTGGTACGAGATAGTTGTCCAAAGATTTTGTTTTGTGAGCAAAGTCCAACCCAATTTCGCGGCCAGAGCGTGAGAAAAATGAGTGAGGTTCTTCAAGCCCCATCCTCCCCACTTCTTTGGCAGTGAGATGCTATCCCAACTGACCCAGGCAAAAACTCTTTTGTCTTGTTTCCCGTTCCAGAGATATCTACAGCAAATTTGCCTGAGGTGAGCGAGGATGCCTCTGGGAATCTAGGCTAAGGCCATCCAGAGGACAGGAGTGGATTCCAAAACTGATTTAATGAGAACTAACCTCCTTGCTCTTTATGGAAGCGATGGCTCCAGTGAGATATCCGATTTTCAAATTTTGTGATTAGCCAAATCCAATTCGCAATCTTATGTCCCGTCGGTTTGATCCAGTAACCCAGATATTTGAACCCCTGTTCCAATGGACGAGGACTATATGGGAAACGTTGTACCGCCAGTTCAGATTCTTGAGTGGATGTAAAGACCTAGGAGATAGTTGATTTTGAATGGTTGGCCATCATGCTAGTTGCCTTGGAGAAAGAGGCAAGAATCTTGTCAAAGCCAATCGAGTCCCTTATGCTTCCATCCAAAAATATGATAACATCATCTACAAATAGGAGGTGTGTTAAGAAACATTGTTCCGTGATCTTTAAACTTGTTAATCTGCTCAGTCCTTCCATAACAAGAAGGAAAAGAAGCGGGGAGAGAGGGCATCCCTGTCTGAGACCCCTTTTAACATGAAAAAAAGGGGTGACGGAGCCATTAATGAGCAGACTGAAGGTGGGAGAGGTGATACATGCCATTATCTAGTTAGTGAAAGGCAAAGGAAAGCCCAGATGGATTAGCAACATTTTGATAGAAGTCCAGTCCACCCGATCGAAAGCCTTCGCCAGGTCTATCTTAAGAATGATGCCTTTCAGACGACGAGCTCGGATGGAATGTATGGCTTCCTGTGCAGAACCAATCGCTTCATGTATTTGGTGGTCTTCTAGAAAAGCAAATTGTTCAGGGAGAATGCACTGGGAAAGAATAGGTTTGATACGATTGGCAATGATCTTCGAAATAATCTTGTAGAGACAATTGCAGAGAGAAATAGGGCGGAATTCATCAAATGAGTCAGGGGAATCATTCTTGGGTATGAGGGCTATAAAGGTGGTATTAATAGCATTGTACATCCATCCTGTTGAGCGGCATTCCTCTATGACTTGGAGGAGGTCCACGACCATGAAGTCATAGAACGTCGAATAGAACTCAATAGGCCACCCATCTGGTCTCGGGCTTTTATCCTTTTTGAACCACTTTAGTATCCCTTCCAGTTCCTCCAGAGTAACTGGCACGTTTAGTTCGATTGCTTCTTCTGCTCCTACATACCAGGGGAAGAGACCAGCTACATGAATAATGTCTGCCAGGTTGACTTCTTGAGGTGCTCTGAATAGGTTTCGAAAGTGTGATATACCCAATCTGGAGATCTTTTGGAAATTGTCTGCCGATTCACCGTTGGGAAGGGGCAGCTTCTAGATCGTATTGAAGACCTTCCTTCCTTTTGCGTAATTCTGGAAGAATATGGTATTGTCATCTCCTGCCTTCAACCAAACAGCCCTACTCTTCAATCTCCATACCTCCTCCCTTTCCTTTAGAATCTTGTCTTTCTGGATCTCTAGCTCTATCACTCTGTTTTTCCCTTCTGCTGAGGAGAAACCAAGATTCCTGTCATCCAGCAGGGTTTCCAGCTCTGATTCTATGTCCAGAATCTTCTGATCCTCTTTTACCTTCTTCTCTTTGGCCCAAGTCTTGGTAATTTGTTTAAGCTTCGAAAGATTATGACAGAAACCTTCTGCAGTCGTCCTATGATTCGATATAGGATGGGACACCCAGTAGTCTTTGATCAATTTAATAAATTCCTCGTCTTGTAGCTAGATATGATTGAATTTAAAAGGAGCCCTTGGCTTTACTTCAGGTCCCAAAATTTCCAGATATATAGGGGAATGATCGGATTTCCCCCCTGCCCCTACCCATTGTCTGTATCTAGACAGTTTCTGGAGAAGGGGGATCTTGATCAAGAATCTGTCAAGTCTCCTAGCCAGGGCAACCTCTCCCGTCCTCCGGTTCCTCCAAGTAGGCATCGGCTTGTTCATGAGAATATCAGCCAAATCGTGCAGTTCCAGGATGTCTCTGAAGAAATTGGACGAGGGATCTATCTGAGTGAGCGAACCCCAGGATTCCCCATAACCAATTGAGAAGTTGAGGTCACCCCCGATGATCAGCTGGTCAAGAGATGTCAGGTTTGAGCCCAGAAAATGTTGCCAGAAATCCTCCCTCCTCTGGCATGGACCATATACATTAATGACCCGCAGGGTATCCCCTAACTCAACCGAGAATAAATCCATGCCAATGAATCCCACACCCCCCTAGGTAGCAGAAACATTAATTTTCCGAGGGTTATAGATAATGGCTAATCCTCCAGCCCTACCAATGGCATCCAGCGCCTGGTGATGCCATCCAGGTTGCAGGCCACCGAGGGTGTGTTCAATGTCTTCAGCACTTCCTAAGGTCTCTTGTAGCATAAGGATATCAATAGTATCGCTCTCAATCAACCTCCGCATGGCTAGTTTCTTTGAGGTACTAGCCAGACCTCTACAGTTAAAGGAGAGGCACTTCATGGAGGAATCCCTCTAGGGGCTTTCTGTGCTCTAAGGACCCCTTCCATTGTAGATTGTTTGCTAGTTACTACCTCGACTCCAACTTTTTGAATAGCTTTGGAAAGATTTGATTTGCGACCCCGGGATGATAGGGCGGAAGGGCCCGGGTAGACCACCCCCAACCCAGATTGGGAGTCGAAACCCTGAAAGGGCCTCAACTGCAGATTGTAAGGGTGGGGCAGAATTTGGATAGGCGAGGCCTCAACCCCAGAGGAGATAGTGGAGGAATGAATTGATGGAGAAGATGGAGCATTTATGGGCGGGGGGGGGGAGAGATGGGACATGTAGCCAGAGAAACATATACAACCGAAGG
>APFE031073469.1:0-13289 GCA_000404065.3 Pinus taeda | reverse complement strand
AAAAAAAAAAAAAAAAATTACCATAAACCTTTTTTTCATTACAAAATAATTTTACAATCCACTCTACACCATTTGCATTTAATAAAATTAAAACACCAATAAAATCACCCAAAACATTAATTTCTCAACAAACTCAACTACCACTTGGCTTATAAAATAGTGAAATCAAACCCATGTCCTGGAGTGAATATAAGATCAAAATCTGAAAATATACTTCAATTACCTTTACCATTTGGAATCATTTTGACGTGAGAAGTTTTACTTCACGTAGAATATGGTCACATTGGAGACATTTTGCCAAATACTTTGTTGGGATGGGCTTACTTTTTCTTCTTTAGCTAATTGTGGCAACCCTTTCTTACTTAACCTACTGAAATTTGAATGAAACCTTTGGACATCAATGTCCAAAGCTTTACATTTGGTTTCCAGCTGAGTCAGTAGGTTCTTCTTCTATAGGACTTTCTTTATCTCTAAAATGGTACCTGTCCTATCAGTGATATTTATTTCTTGTAGCTCTTCCTTGCTTTTAGAATTCAATACCTTGATCATAGATGTGGCTTCTTTAGACTTTGTATCCAAGACTTCCTTTCGAATTTCTATCTTTGTCATGCATTTCTCAATTAGTTCCTGCTATTCAAAAATAATTTTAACAGAAGGCCATATTATGAAACAAAGTTAGAAATATTAAACCAAATGTATTCTTTGGCTTGGGTCAAGGTATCTTCCATGAATGTTTGATCTTCTAACTATTTGACTTTCTTCTCAGGCCGATGTGTGCTTTGCATCTCTTCGAAATACAATGTATCATTTTTTATCTTGTTATTTTCCAAACCCTGAAACTTCTGAAGCAACTTGTCATATTATTTCTTTTATGCTTGCAGTTCCTATGACAAATTTGCATTTTCTGCTGCTAGGTAAGTTTCATTACCTATAGAAGATGAACCGGGTTCTGCTCCAGCGATGGGAGTTACTGTAACAAGCACTATGGTCAGTTGTAAGGCTTCCTTCTCTTTAAGTGGTTTCTCAATCCGTTCCTCCATGGTTTTAATCTGCATATTCTGCTAAAAATAAGCTTTAACAAATCCTCTTTATGTTTCACATTTTCTGCCATCTCCTTGGTCTGTAGGTCCTTAATAGATGGAAACTTTAATTTTTTCCTGAGAGCTGAAATATCTACATTCTTCTTTTTCAGAATCTCCTCCACTACCTTGCAATCCTTGGGATCATACCCAATCTTTACAATAAGTTCTTCCAGCATTTTTAACTTATTTTCTTTAGCTATTGATGACAGTTTCTCTATCTTAAGTTGAGACTGAGTATTAGATAAAGTTGTTCTTAGTTTAGAAAGTGTCACGACAGTGGTGGTCATTTTTGAGAATAACATTTCTCCTGATTGCATGTGCATGTCCATTTGATCTATAGGGTGAATCTGATTTGCATCAAAGGAGAAAATTTTCCTTTTGTAGTCATCAATTGACTTAGGAAATGGAATTTGAGCCTGTAGGAAGACCAACTGCATCCTCCCTTTCTCACTGTCAAAGGCAGAGGGAAGTCTGTGTTGTGATGTAGATGTCTGCTTCCAAAATTGGATGTACATATGAGCCTTAAGAGTGTCATTATTCTGCTTAATCTCTCTGTATTTAGAAAATCTATTGACATCTCCAGCAGTGTTGGCCTCTGTAGATTGGATTATTTCCATAGGTTTCGAAAAAGAATAATTGGGATCTGTCGTCCCTATTCTTGAGGCTTCTTCTTGATCTCCAAGATCAATAAAGTCTAGTTTCCTGCTACCTGATGACATAATCAATCCTATATTTAGCTTCTTCGGCTAAATAATGAAATCTTTAACTAGGTTTGTATCAAATGTAGTCTCCTCTGTAGTCCTCTTTAGTGGATTTTTCTTTGTCATTAAAGTGTTCACGTGTGGTGTTGAAATAATATTTTCATATGCTTCCTATAGAGTCCCTTCAGACCACTCCTCCTAGTTCGTGTATTTCTCTAATTCAGGTCTAGGAGTGTGGTTGTATGGTGTAGACTTCAGCTGAATTCTTAATGTTGAAATGATCCCAAAAGGATCATAAGACCAAGTAAAACTAAGCTTGGTGTTCATCTATTTTAACAGTTGATCAACTTCCATACCTGTAGACCTGGTATTGCAAATAAAGGATCCTATCTGGGCCTTGAGCTTGAATTATGACTTCTTCTTGGCTGAAACAAAATGCAGCTCATCCATGTCAACCTTTTGACTTATGTATTCCAATGAGAAAATTCTCATTAGCACATACTTAGGTAGTTTGTAGGGAGCTAACTCACTGCCATAGACTTTGATCTCAGTATAATTATGGTATAAATACCAGTCACATGTCTTTGTCTGATAAGATAAGTGCATAGTCTTTTTGATTTCTTCATTAATCCTGGGTTCTGTCTGACTGTTGATAAGTTGAAGAACTGGATGAATGAACAAGTCAATGAAGTTTGAAGAGGTACACTTTGTTGAATTGGCTTTGAATAACTCTGTCCAATAGATCGTTGATTGATCCATCCCTCGATCATCTTGCTTCTGAAGTTGAATATGCAATAAATCACCTCTCTGAAATAAAAACATATGAATAATCACAAAGGGGTATCTGAATACTCCTTGAGTAGTGAAATGGATTAGTTGTTCATGAATATTATCATCCAAGAGCTGGCTGTAATTAAACATGAATGTTGGTTGAAATTCTACACTGAAAATGGAGAGGAATCCAAAAATGGATTCTTCTACGATGTGATCATTCTCATACCCTAGGAGGTAGGATAATAAAGAGGTAACATGTCTAGTGGCTTCAGGAAAATTAGAAGATGGTTAGAGTGGATTTCTTTTAGGCATTTTGGCATCTTCATATAAGAAAATCTAAAAAATAGCAGTTCTCTGTGGAAAGGTGAGTTTGTTGTAAACATCAAGGAGGGTTGATCTGGAAATCACCCTTTGAGTGATCTCAGTTAAAGAATTATTGAATGAAGGTATTACAGACTCATGTGCTGCTGTGTGTCTATGTTATTTTAGGCAACGGAACGATCAAATTGAAAAATATACAGACACTGGAAAATGGAAAACGGCAAGAGAAACATAGTAAGAAAATACTAGAACACAACAATTAATAAGGAGTTCACCCTATCCTCCAGGACAGTGTCTCCAGTCCCGCTGTCAGTGGTGGCCTTCTTTTATTGTGTCTTTAAAGCAGAGAATTATAATGAGGAGCTCAAATTGAGTCTCCTAAAACATAACAATGTTGGGTAGGGTGGTTCTTGGATCCCCCAAGCCACTAGAGTACACAGACTCTTTTCCTTACTAGAACTTGACCTTTCTGGTCTTTAATGGGAGGAGCCCAATATGGTACTCGATTCCCGATAGATCCCCTCAGATATGGCTTGAACCTCTCAAGATCTCTGGTTCTCAACGCTGCCTTTGGTCAGCTAGGCCCTCTGTCTTTCTGCTTTTTGCTTCACTGTCTTTTTGCTTCTCTGACTCTATATTCTTCTCTCTAGTTCTTCCTCTCGGTGTTCTCTCTCTCTCTCTCTCTCTCTCTCTCTCTCTCTCTCTCTCGATCTTTTCTGTCTCTGATCATGGCTTCAAACTCAATCAATCTCATGACTGCTCGATTCCCCTTCCACCTCCGTCGGATCGCCTGCTGTTGTTCACTTGGAATTCCATGTCTCTGTGTCATGGTCATCTGCTCACAAGGAGTGGCCACTTGTCCTCTTGCGAACTATGCCATCTTTTCCTCGTCGCTTCAGTTCTTCGGTTACATCGTGGAATGAGTCATCTGCCACCTCAGTGGTCAAATCGAACCTCAAATCCTTGTAGATCTCAACTTAATCCCCTATTGAATCCGGTTCTTTCATCAAGTGTGTTTTCAGCGTTAGATCTGGAGCCCCCAGATCCAACGTCATTCGCACATTTCGCGCGGTAGGCTTACTCAACAATTAGCGCGCGATGAGCGGCGGTTTTCTCTCTCCTTCTCCTGCCACGCGTCGGGCGTTGAATGGAATCGCTAGGTTTCAGCCAAAGCCGCCTACTGCCCAAGGGTGCCCCCGATATACCACCGATTTTGGAGCGCGGGTCCCACCTTTAGCCTTTAGCGCTTTCGCCACGGTTTTACCGGCTTCCATGCGACCGAGCGCTTCGTGGCCTTTCCTTCTCGAGGAGTTTTTCCCAGCATTAGAAACTGCCTCCTTTTCCTAATTCGGGCTTCCCAAGTGCCAGTTTTGCCTCCTACGCAGTCTCCATGGGCCTCAATCAGCGTGCTTTGACCGAGGTCCTCGTCATTCCACGCTGGTTGCCAGCTGCCACTATTCAAAGGTTTTTCTAATTTCTCTGTGCTCTTGAATTCGAAGTTTGTCCTGATCTGATATAGTCACAGTACTTTGATTATTCTTCATGGATCCAATTCGGATCACGACCTTCCCATTGAAAAATATTTTGGACCACCAAAAGTTGGTTTTCAAGCATCGACTAAGTGAGGGTACTGCTGTCTCACTTGTCTAATCTCAATCCACTTTGCACTCCTCAGCTTTGAACCCTTGAGCCCTACTCTGAGGTACTCAACATCTCATATGCGCGTCGTCCTCACCTCCCTATATAGAACTGTGTCTTCCTGTAATTCATTAACATATTCAGGTAGCAGGTCATTAAGAAAAGGCAATTGACTCTGCTCTTCAGGATCCTCAATTAGAGAGGGTTCAAGCAATCTTAAGCAATCTGCATTTCCGATTGAGTAGATGTGCATGTAAGCTAGTAGATCAAGGCAACAAGCATTTTCACCAATCTTCTCAAGTATTTTGAAAGGTCCATACCTGATAGGCTTTTGCTTTTTACCTTCACCTTGCATCCTGTCCTTGCTGATGTACAACCAGACTTGGTCACCAACTTGGAAACTATGCACCATCTGATGCTTGTCATTCCTTGCCTTGTATTTGGCTTGGATCTTATCTAGTTGTTCCTGTACTGCCTGGTGGATCTCTTGGATTTTTTCAATGAACCCAGTTGCCCTGTCCACATCACTGTGTCCCTCGACTGAGGTATCTTTACCAAAGAAAAAATCCAAATGAGACCTTTGTGTGAAACCAAAACAGGTCTCAAAAGGAGATCTCTGTGTAGAAGAATGCTTTGCTTTGTTGTAAGCATGTTGCACATAACACAAATGTTCATCCCAAAGCTTAGGATGTTTACTGCAAGATCCTCTGAGTAACTAGATCACTGTCTTCTTAACTACTTCTCTCTGGCCATCAGTTTGTGGATGAAAAGATGTGCTTTTCTTCAGTTTGGTGTCCATCAGTTCCCACAGACTTGACCAAAGCTTCACCACAAATCAGGTGTCTCGATCAGATACAATGGAAGTGGGTAATCCAAAATGAACCCATACATGTTCAAAGAACAGTTTTGTGGTTTGTTCAGTTGTAATGTGTTTATTAAAGGGTATCAAAATACACATTTTGCTGAACCTATCCACAACAACACATAGATAATCATGACCTTTCCTCGATTTAGGAAATCCTCCAACAAAATCCATGGAAACACTTTCCCAAGGGTGAGAAGGTACTAGTAATGGAGTGTACAAGCCTAGTTTTCTGTTGTCGGGCATGCTTTTAGCACACAGTACACCCTCTTACATATCTAGAAACTGTCTCATTCATTTTTGGCCAATAACAAAATCTTTGCAGTTGTGCAACTGTTTTACTTACCCCAAAATGACCTAATATCATAAAAGTGTGTGCTTCTCTAATTATATTTACTCTCTCAGTTTGTGGAATGCATAAATTCCCACAATTATATAAGAGTCAGTCCTTTACATGATAATCCAATTCTTCTACTCTTTTGCCTTGACTTAAAGTTGAATATACATATTTAAAGTCTATATCTTGAGCATATTGTTCAAAGTAGCTTTCATGTAGCACAGAATTATGCTTAAGTATAGTATATGCATTTATAATATTTCTAGATAATATATCTGCAACTTTATTGTGTATGCCCTTTTTATATCTCATGACTAAATGAAACTGTTGTAGAAAACCCATCCATCCATAGTGCCTTGATTGCTGCAACTTAGTTTGGGAGTGTAGATATTGAAGTGGTTGATGATTAGTATGTATTACTGTCTCTTTTCCCATTAAGTAATGTTTCCACTTTTTCACACTCTGAACTAATACATACAATTCTTTATCATATGTAGGATATTTAACTATTGCAGGATTAAAGGTCTCATAATGATAACATATGGGTTTATTGTGTTGTGTTAACACTGCTCCCATGGCATAGTCACTGGCATCTGTTTGAATCTCAAATAGTCTTTGCAGATCAGGCAGTGCTATTACAGGTGTTGTACTAATCTTTTCCTTCAAGGTTTCAAAGGCTTTCTGATGTTTGCCTCCCCACTGAAATACCTTGTTCAATCCTATTAAATCATGTAAGGGAGTTGCAATTGAGGAAAAGTTAGAAATGAACTTCCTCCAATATTGTGTCACCCCTAAGAAGCTTCTCACTTCTGTAGCAGACTTGGGTTTAGGCCAGTTTACAATGACTGCCACCTTAGAGGGATCTATTTTCAATTCACCACCCCCTACTATATGACCCAAATAATTCAGAGATGTTTTGCCAAATTCACATTTTGAGAGTTTAACATGTAGTTTTTCTCTTTTCAAAACATCTAGTATCTGCTTAACATGCTTTAAGTGTTCTTCCCATGTTTTACTAAAAATCAGAATGTCATCTAAATACACAATAATAAAATCATCAAGAAAAGGTTTGAGTACATCATTCATTAATCTCATGAAAGTAGCGGGAGCGTTAGTTGAGCCAAAAGGCATAACCAGCCACTCATACAATCCCTGCTTTGTTTTGAAAGCAGTCTTTCGTGCATCTTGTTCTGCAACTCTGACCTGATGGTATCCACTGTGCAAGTCTAGCTTGCTGAAATAAATAGTTTCCTTAAATTGATCTAAAAGATCATCTATGTAAGGAAGGGGATAACGATTTTTGATTGTTATCTTATTGAGTGCTCGGTAATTAATGCACATTCTCCACAAGCCATCTTTCTTTCTCACCAAAACGAATGGTGACCCACATGGTGATGTACTAGGCCCGATAAATCCCTTCTCAAGCAACTCCTGCACCTGCTTCTTGATTTCATCATTCTCTAAAGAAGAAAACCTGTACATTCTAATGTTAGGCAAAGGAGCATCTTGCTGCAAAATAATAGCATGTACTATTTCCTTTTTGGGTGGCAGACCTTTACGTTCTTGAAACAAGATATCATACTCTGGAACAACCGTTTCTAAATCAGCTTGTTGTTTAGCATTATATCCCTCAAATACATTGGCTTTATTAGGTTTATTTTCCTTTACAACCATCCATAAGAATTGTTTGCATGAATTTATCATTCTTTTCATCTGCCCTGAGTTTATGAGAATATAACTATTCTTCAACTTATGATCTCTTACAAAGTATTTGATTCCATCTTTAACAAGTAGATACTTGTTCTCAGCTCTATAGAAAATAACTTTTCTATCATACAAGTAAGGACTTCCTAAAACAATTCCACATATATCCAGAGGAATTATGTCTAACTCAACCTCATCTACAAATGATGACCCAAAAGAAAACTTGAGTTTGCATTGTCTAGTCATTTGTAGTTGTGCTTTATCATCCAACCATCCTAATTGGTATGGTTTCTTGTGAGGTGTAGTTGCTAATCCCAATTTCTTTACAATTGCTTCAAAAAATAAATTTACTTGTGAGCCACTGTCAAACAAAGTATCAATCTTTTGATGTTTGGAAATAACTCGAATATGGAAAAGCTCATGTCTTTTTCTCTCATTTTCTTCATCAGTGATAGATTGTGCACAATTACTAGTAGATGCTTCAGAATTCTTACCTTTTATTCTTGTGGCTGCAATGTTTGTTTCATCTCCTGAGTCTGACCCCAAAAATTTCTGAATAGCTACAACAGTCTTCTTCTTCTTGCCCTTGAACTTCTTAGGTCTTAGCTCTGGATGCAGAATCCAACAATGCTCATCATCATGCCCATCCTTTTTACAGCGAGTGCATGAAGCTTTGCTTTTCTATGCAGTGTTAGCCTTCCTTGCTTTCCACTTCTGCTTTCTTTTCTCCTTGCTCTTGCTTGCAATGGGTTGGGATGGTTCCCCAACTTATGGATTTCCATTCTTTCCTCTTACTTCTAGTTGAGTAGCTTGTATAGATACCTCATCTATACTAGTGGGATTAAACATGAGGATGGTGTGCCTCATGTAGCTGTGTAGACCACCAATGTACTTCGAAAGAGTTTCAAGTGAGTCTAATGAGATTCCTAGAATCAATGCTCTCTTTCTAAATTCTTGAGTGTACCCTTGCACATTTTGCCCTTTCAACTGTCGAAAAGTCTGCCAACTCATCATGGCTTGTTGCATGTAGGCCAATGGATAGAACTGATTTTTGATCGCAGACACAAATTCACTCCAGATAGAGATGGTCTTACCATGTCTTTTCATGTAAGCTTGGCTTCTGCCTTCCCACCAAACCAAGGCGTGGGCTTGCCAGGTAAATCTTGCTCTTGTCTAAGTCGACGTTCTGCACTCTGCAATACACATCAATTTGTCTAATCCAATTTTCCAACTTTTCTGCATTTAACTCTCCATCATATATAGGAAAATCAAATTTAACATCTAGCTTAATCAAATATGCTTTCCTGTTATGTACAGGACTATTAGGAGGTGTGAGAAAGCTTTCCTCTTTCCCTTTTCCTTTTGAGTGGTCATGGAAGTGTGATTCATCTTCTCCTTTTTCTTGTTTAGAACCTGATGAATCTTCATCCTTGTGTTTTCTAAGGTCCTTATACATTTCTTCTACCATGGAATTTATGGCCAGGAAACTTTCTATGAATTGAGGGTCTGGTCCCATAGAACCTTCCTCTGACATTGTCTTCCGAGGACAGACTCTCCCAATTTTAGGATTAGTTTCGACCAACTCTCCTTCTCCTAATTTGAGCTTTGATCTAGTGAGCATTCACAGCTAAACCAACAAAAGCTTGTCTAACCTTACAGCCTAGAGCTCTAATACCACTTGATCTGGAAATCACCCTTTGAGTGATCTTAGTTAGAGAATTATTGAATGAAGGTATTATAGACTCATGTGCTCGTGTGTGTCTAAGTTATTTTAGGCAACGGATCGAGCGGATTGCAAAATACATAGACACTAGAAAATGGAAAACAACAAGAGAAACACAGTACGCAAATACAAGAACACAACAATTAATAAGGAGTTCACCCTATCCTACAGGGCTATGTCTCCGATCTAGCTTTCAGTGGTGGCCTTCTTTTATTGTGTCTTTAAAGTAGATAATTACAATGAGGAGCTCAGATTGAGTCTCCTGAAACAAAACAATGTTTGGTAGGGTGGTTCTTGGATCCCCCAAGCCACTAGAGTACACAGACTCTTTTCATTACCAGAACTTGACCTTTCTGGTCTTTAAAGGGAGGAGCCCAATATGGTACTCAATTCCTGACAGATCCGCTCAGGGATGGCTTGAACCTCTCAAGTTCTCTGGTGCTTGACGTTGCCTTTGGTCAGCTCGGCCTTCTGTCTTTCTGCTTTTTGCTTCACTGTCTTTTCACCTCTCTTACTCTGTCTTCTTCTCTCTGGTTCTTCCTCTTGGTGTTCTCTCTCTCTTGGTCTTTTCTGTTCTCTGTTCATGGCTTTAAAGCCAATCGATCTCATGATTGCTCGATTCCCCTTCCACCTTCGTCGGATCGCCTGATGTTGTTCACTTGGAACTCCCTGTCTCTGCATCATGGTAATCAGTTCATAGGGAGTGGCCACTTGTCCTCTCGTGAACTGCGCCAGCTTTTCCTCATTGGCTCGGTTCCTCGGTTACATTATAGAATGAGTCATTTGCCACCTCAACGATCAAATCGAACCTCAAATAATTATAGATCTCGGCTTAATCCCCTGTTAAATCTGTTTCTTTCATCAGGCGCATTCTCAGCCGTTAGATCTGGAGCCCCTAGATCCAACGTCATTCGCACATTTCACGTGGTTGACTTGCTCGACTGTTAGCGTGCGATGAGCGGCGGTTTTCTCTCTCCTCTGCCTGCCACGCGTCACGTGTTGAATGGAATCACTAGGTTTCCGCCAAATCCGCTTACCACCCAAGGATGCCCCTGATATACCGCCGATTTTGGAGCATGGGTCCCACCTTTAGCCTTTAGCACTTTCGCCACAGTTTTCCCGGCTTTCATGTGATCGAGTGCTTCGAGGCCTTTCCTTCTCGAGGGGTTTTTCCCATCGATCCGACACTGCCTCCTTTTCCCGACTTGGGCTTCCCAAGTGCCATTTTCGCCTCCTGCGCAGTCTCCATGGGCCTCGGTCAGTGCGCTTTGACCGAGGTCCTCGTCATTCCACACTGGCTACCAACTGTCATTGTTCAGAGGTTTTTCTGATTGCTCTGCGCTCTTGAATTCGAAGTTTGTCCTGATCTGATACATTCATAGTACTTTGATTATTCTTCATGGATCCAATTTGGATCAAGGGTTGCTGGTGAGAAAAAGCTCAGGGGATCAGAAGAGGGGACCTTTAACATATGGTTGATGTTCTGAGCATTAATGGTAATCAGCATGTCTCCATTTTGAGCCATTGCTACTCTCTGTACATATTCATAATGGGCTTGGCACCAGGTTATAAGATCTTGGAAGCTATGAGTTTTTGGGAATGAAAAAACGGGCAAATGAGTCTCCTAGAACCTAATTTGATCCCCCTGGTTAATGTATTTTTTTTTTAACCATGGATGCAATTCGATAAAATCAAATTCACACTCACAATCCGAAACTTTAAACAGGGCATCAGTCAGGGGAATCCACTCTAGATCAACGGGGGCGATGGAGGGGCTTGCTTCTTCAATGTTTTTCTGGGTTTTGACTATGGGAGCCATTATGCTGGAAGATGAGCTTAAAGTGTATTGAGATGGATGACGAAAGGTTGCAGTAGCTTTTTGAACAGGGGCAATTTACAGAGGAAGGGAATTAGCAGGAAATAGGATCAGAGGAAAGAAAATTATTATCATCACTTAAACATGTTATTTGTAGGATATTTACAATTTACTATTTAAATATTACAGTAGGAGATTTATTACAAGAATGGTAATTTTACAACGGGTTTATAGGAGTTAATGGCCAACAGGACAAGAGCAATGTAATGGATCACTACATGGCAGTAATTGAGTGGACAGAGCGTAACTGATAATTGAGGTGGTGGATGAGCTGGAGGCATGGAAATGAATGAGGAAAAGCGGATGTGGAAGGTGCGGTGATGAATGAGTTGACAGGTCAAAACCGTTGGTGTATTTCGTATGGTGAGCAGGTCATGGTTTTGGGCTAAGGGGACCTGAAATCATGTCGTGTTACCACGTAAGAGAAAACGAGTGGCCATTAAAACCACCTTTTTGGGGGTCTTGCCCACGTTAACCAAAAACAGTGAAGGAGGCCCAAAATGGATCCTTCGTCGTTGATCTTGGTGGGGGTTATCTTGACCATCGAAAGTTAGAGGCCGCTTAAATGGCGCTTGATGTGACATTTTGTCACTTCTAACTTCATAATAAAATCATGCATTGTTGATTATTTGCAAGATAATAAACTTTATCAACATAATTAAGCCCCGATTAAGGAATTTAAGCATTATTTAAACTAAATAACAAATTTCAAAGGCGCATTTGAACTAGCAGCCTTAATTTTTATTTTCTAAAGCAAATTTTTTTGTTTATTGCTTATCTAACATTTTATCAGTTGCCTTCCTTTTTTTAGAGCAACTACCCTAAAATTTTATATGATATGGACCTAAAATAATAATAATTCCTAACATTTTTTATTTTCAATTTTCCTTTTGGTCCATATCCTAGCTTATCATTATACAATGGTATTTTTGATTTTTTTCAACTGATGGCTAACTTATCAAAAACAAAGATGCTACAACACCCTATTCGAAATAGAGGAAAAGGTAGAAATAAATTTGTATCCAGGTGAGATTGACACTCTAAAGCTAAATCATTGGCTGTAGCAATTAGAATTATATTTAAGTGTTCACCATATAAAGGAAGAATAGAAGATTTCATTTACTCGGTTGAAATTAGAAGGACATGCCTTAACTTTGTGGGTAAGAAACACGAAAACCTTGAGGTTGGAGGAATATCCTCTAGAGACTAAGTGGGAGGGTTTCAAAAGCCTCATAAATTCACAATTTTACCCTGTCGGGTGCATAGAGGACTAAAGGGTCTCGTCTCATTATTTTAGACAGAAGAAAGGCTAGATTGTACAGGAGTACTCCATAGAGTTCAAAAAAATGGCCATAAGGTTGGGTATCTCCCAAAACAACCTAGATGTACTCCTCAAGTATTTGATGGGTCCACACAACCATCTACAAAAGTAATTGATGTTGTTTAAATCTAGATCAATGGACAAATCTTACATACAGGAACAATACCTAGAGAACATAAGCGAGAAGAAAAGGAAATCGAGTGGTTCAAAGCAAAAGGAACACTAAGGTGCTTCTAAGGAGGGGAAGAAGAAGTGGAAAGGGTGAACATATAAAAGGACAGAAGCCACAACACGCAAGTGCAAAGATCCCAACAACCACTACAATAATTGTAAGATTGATGGTTGTACAAAGGCAAAGTGTTGCAAGTTGCATCCAAAGCTTAACTTGAAGATAAAAAAGAAAGATATAAAGAAGAAGAATCTCACGGCCACTGATTCAAGTAACCGGGTTGAAAATAGCTCGGACGTGGATGAGAATATCATCTATACATCAATGCAGAAGGAGGTGAACCTAAGTAGCCTTCAAGAACAAGAAGAGAAGGAAAAATTACCAAACTATTCCACATAAAGATACAAGTCAAGAAGAGAAAGATTGATGCTTTATTTGACTTGGGATCACAGGAAAATATCATTGTGGCAAAGGCAGTCAACAAATTGGGATTGGAAGTTCATGATCATACAAGCCCATATCCATTAGGATGGGTGCAATGTTCTAGAAGTTGTCACAACTTCTTCTTCACCTCACTTGCTTTTATAGTAGACTACCTATACACCCCAATGTTTGGTAATGGGGATTTTGGCAATAGATGCATCTCATGTTCCACTTCTCTCTTGGGTGGTAACCCTTTAGGTTCCTAGAAAACATCCTCGTGTTCTTGTAACAACTCTTCTAGTTGTTGTTTTGGTTTCGAGTACACCCCTCCATGGATGACTATCCTCTCACTGACTCT
>APFE031073468.1:0-23326 GCA_000404065.3 Pinus taeda | reverse complement strand
ATTATTTTTATTTTTTTGTGGGGTGGGGGTGAGGGTAGGCTTAAAACATTGTTTCTTAATCGTGCATCCCGTAGTGTTATTCTACATTTAGTTACCTTTTCAATAATGTGAGAAAGACCTCAAATGAAGTATGTATGCAAACGTTATGCCACATAAAAGTTGATTTTCCTATTTTTGACCACCATGATTTGAGAGGATGTTGTGCTATTCCCCCTTATTAAATTGGTTATCCATGTGACCATGTTGAAGATGACTCTAAAAGAGTCAATATTGTATCTCTAGATAAGAGTTGAAGGAGTCAAACTTAACCAGTAATAAGCTATCATGTTGTGTTATAATTGGACTAGTAGGAGGAAAAGGGTTCCATTCTATTGGAGTGAATTTTATCTCATAGATGAGCGAAGTAGTGAAGAATGGATAGAAAGAGATAAAATGGATACAACCATATTAGTAAATGTTGTTGATATATGCTGATAGGAATTTATCAATCACATTAATAATTATTAGATGTATATTGTTAATGTGGCGATTAGAGATTAACTATTTGTACATATTAATAACCATATAATTAATATCAAACAGACATGTACGTGCACCACAACACACACTATAACACAACAAAAAATTAACATAATTTAAATTAGTATAGAGTTATTACTAGTAATATGTATTTCCCCCTTACTATTATCTTAATGATAATATACATTATTAACAATAATATATCTATCAATATATTATAGAAAACGATAGATTTATGGAACCATTCCAACATAAAAATATTAAACTATAATATTAAATCAATTATTATAAGCCCTCATATTATAAAATCCAACATTATAAACCCTATAATTAATATTATATCCCTCAGATTAATATCATAAACCTTAATATTATAAAACTGATATTATATATCCCAGTATTAAAAACGCAAATGCAATATTATAAACCCAAAATTAAAACACACATTATCGCAAATCCAAGGGATTAATTTTTTTTTTTCTAAGTAAAATTAATCTATTGATATAGGCAAAATATACAAGGAGGCTCTGGCCTCAGTGGTACTAGGTCAATGGAATGACCATTCTAATCTTCCAAACTTGAAAATGAGATTGACCCTGAAGGGGAAACTAGTCCCGACCCAAAATTGAAAAGTTTCTGCTGCCCACCCAGGGGCTATAGTTCTCAAATAAAAAAATTTGGAGTTAAGACTGAGTAAATCAAAACTAGATTCAGACTTGACCATAGCAAGTCGACTAATGAGGACAAAATTCCAAGCCATTACAACCAAGAAGGAAAAAAGTTTGTAAGAAGACTAGACAGGAAGCATAACAACCAAAGACAGGTGTCAAAGATGAACAAAACCAGGTTAGTTTTCGCCACGTGATCTAGTGGCCAACTGCTTGGTTTCCTCGGTGGGTTCCTCCTCCACTATCGGACACCACCCGTAGACTACTAAGATTGTGTATTCTGCATGTCCGCCACCTGCGATGTCCTCGAGTTGAATGCCCTTATCCTTTCGGTGGGAAGGGATTAATATTATAAACCCAAGGGAAAATTAACTAAATGGAAAAACAATAAACCCTAGGATTAAAATGCTACATTATTAATAAGAACAATGTGATACATCATGATATTAAACTTTAATATTAAATTGAATATTATAAACCATAACATCATCAAACTCAATATTATAAGCCATAAGGTTAATATTATAAACCCCAATATTAAAAGATGAACATTTGAAACCCCTATACTAAATGTGATATTATAAACCCAATATTAAAAACCCAAATCTTATAAACACAAAGGATTAATATTATAAATCCAAGGAGAAATAAACCCAAGAGATTAATATTACAAACCAAATGGATTGATACTATAAACCCAAAAGATGAATATTATAAACCTAAGGGATTATTCATGTTAAGAAACAAACAGATTAAAATCCCAGGGGATTAGTATTAAAATGCTAAGGGATTAATAAACCCAATATATTAACATTAAAAACTCAGGGGATTAATAAACACAAGGAATTATTGATATTATAAACACAAGCATTAATATTATACACTTTTGGGACTATTAACATAAGCGATCAATAAACCCAAGGGATTAATATTATAAAACCTAAAGATTAAAAAACCAAGGGATTAATGAACCCAACTAATTATTACTATTCTAAACGTAAGAGATTAAAAACCCTGGGGATTAATGAACCCAACTAATTATTAATATTATAAGCCTAAGGGATTAATAAATATAATAGATTAATATTATAAAACCAAGGGATCGGTAAACCCAACAGACTAGTATTATAACCCTTAGGATTAATATTATAAGCCTTAATATTACAAATTATAAATCCAAGAGATTAATATTGATATTAAACCTGAGATATTAATATTATAAACCATGCGATTAATAAACTAAAGGAATTTGTATTATAAACCCAAGAGATTTAAATTAAGCACTAATATTATTATTATAAACCTTATGAATATTATTATATGCTAGGAATATGAAGTTTTAGATTAATAAACCCAAGGGATTATAAACCCACGGGAATAATATTAAACACAAGGAAATAACATTATAAAAGCAAGGGATATAAACCCTAAGGTAAATATTATAAATCTTAAAATAAAAATTGAACCCTAAGATTAATATTATAAACCTTAGGATCAACATTATAAACCTATACGATTAATAAACCCAAGGGATTAGTATTAAGAATTCAATGGATTTTAAACCAAAGGGAATAACAATAAATATTAGGATTGGTATTAAATCCTAGGAACATAAACCCTAATATTAATAATAATAATAAAGTGATTAATATTATAAAACCAAGGGATTATAAACTAAAGGGATTAATATTAAACACTCATATTAATATTATAAACCATATTCTTAATATTAAACCTTAAGTATATAAACCCTATGATTAATATTTTGAAACGTAGGAGCGATATTATAAACCCAAGGGATTACTAAACCCATTAGGTTAATATTACAAACTTGATGGATTATAAACCCAAGGGAATAACATTAGACCCTAAGATTAATATTAAACCCTATGAATATAAACCCTAATATTAATATTATTGGTGAGTCTTCGAATTTGATGAGCTTCATCATTGGATAATTATACAGGCCTTAATTCACCTCTTAGATTAATCAAACTAGACTTTATCACAACTTATTACATGTTTTTTATTATATTTTATTTATGATATGAGTTAGAGTTGGATATTATGCTTAGTTCACTAATATGCATTGAATATAGGATTGAAAGGAAAAATCAGGAATTTTTGCAAATACTAAGGTTCAAACTCGAATGGGAGAAGGGAGAGGGATTTTAGGAGGTAAATACTCCTTATTTAGTTATCTCCCATTCGAATACTCCTCCATCCATCATACTAGATTAGAGTGCAAGCAGCCAAGCCATGAGGATTAGAAGGCAACTGAGCAAGTGAGAGACAAAGAGGTAGTTCATCTCGAGCTTGGGAGCTGAGCCTCCCTGATTTCAAGGAAGTCATTGTGGAGTTCAATTGTATAATTAGATAGGCCTAGAGACTCCTTAGGATTTGGATTTTTGTTGTAAAAATCTAAGCTAATTTCGAGCTCCATACTTGTGAAAGTTTTATTGATGTAGTTTGTTGTTTTGGTAATATGAATGAGTTTTATTTTGATCCAGCACTGAGTTAATTTAGAGGGCTGAATCTCTTGGGTTAGGGCCCAAACCTAGTAGTCAAGGCTCCTCTTTCTTGTACATGTATGTCTAGTGTAGTTTCATAGCTTCATTGTTAATTTTCTTTTAGATGCATTTACATTGCAAGTAGTGCAGATTTGATTGGCTGTTTATTAGTTTGCTTCCACTTGCGCATTACTTTAGTAGTAGGTTAATAGGGATAAAAAGGAGCACCATAAGGTTGTAAATAGCTGTCTCAACCTCACTTCCTCCCTCTGGGATCATGACTTGAGGAAGGGACCCTTCAGTAGCCCCAAAAACATAGATTTATATTTCTTTTATGAGCTTTGGAGTTTGTTGTCTTTAAATTAGCATTTGATCAGTTTCTCAAGGTAGGATTCCATTGTCATATTTTTCATCTTCATTTTTGCAATAGATCTTATCCATGTTTTCATTATTTTCACCAACTTTCCTCATTCATAATGAAGGCAGTTAGTTCATTAATTCTACCTTTCTAGTTTATGAGAATGTTTCTTGTTTACATAGCTTTCTAGAAGATATACATGGTTTATGCAGAGAAAGTGATTTAGGAGGAGACTAAGACTTTATAGCCAGTAGCTAGCTTCCATTCCATCCACCTTATCCATCCCTTGTTTTCACCATCACCTTCACTAGCTTTCATCATTTTTCATGGAAATTTTTCCAAGCACATTGAGTGAATCCAACCATCTCCTATCTTTGTTGTTGACTTCTGAGTGATCCTAGACCTTTTCCCACTCCATTCCACACATCAAACACCTTTCATAGGCCTTCCATCACCTCCAACACCTCACATTTTTCTCTCGGTTGTATCTTGCAGGTTTACAAGGAATCCTATAGGTTTTTAGTACATCCTGTAGGTTTTCCTGAAATGGCCTGTTTTGAAGCCGAATTGAGGGAAAACCTCTAGGAAGTCACCAAAATCCTCCCAAGGGTCTCCCAAACCATCCAACCATCTTATAACCCTTCCAACCATCCTCAAACATCCTTAATTCACCTGCCACATCAACATAAGGAATTAGTTTGCATACTTGATTTTGCATGAAAAGAAGGAAAAATAGATTTAATTCAGTCTCTCTACTTGAACATTAGTGATGTTTGATACTTCTTACTTATATAACTTAGATAGTAGCATTTGGTTCATGTTGATTTAGAATTTTTGCAAAGCATAGTTTCTTAGCAGTTAATAAGGAAATGGTGTGATTTAACATTAAATTCTGACCTTCTCCATTATTGCAGTAGAGTAGCTCTCTCTTAGAGTATATTTACCTTTATTCCATCAATAGATAAATCTTGTTTTGACTCCATAGTAGTCTGGCTTGAAACCACAATGGTCTCTTGCCAGTTGAACAGTGATAACAGGCAGAACCATCACTTTCACTTTTGTACACAACACTATCACCTCCAAGTTTGTACGAACCTTGGGTTGATAAAGTAAAGCTGGTAGCCCAGGAGTTGCAGCATCCTTGCTACAAGACTGGTGCTCATCACTTTCTGGCGCCCTTGCTGGGGAGGTGTCTGAGTAAAATGTGATTACCACTTTCTTTTATTCTATTTCTTGTCTTCAATATTCTACCATTAGTTTATTTCTGCAAAATTAATTCAGTTGTTTCCTTTTTTTCCATTTGTCATTTTCTTCTTTCCTTTCCATTTTGCAAGCAATATTTCAATTTAGCAAGTAGATTTTTCATTCATTCAATATTTTTCATACAATCAACAATTTCAATTCTGCAAAGTACTTTCCAAGTGTGAACAAAAAAACACAAAATAAAACCAAAAAAATTTCCTTTCATGCCACGCAGGAATAGGGACTATCGATCGATAAAAATGGTCTTTTTAACTCCTAATTACCTTCACATTAATTGTCCACCCAGGGACAACTTTTTATTTCAAGAGTGTACTAAGTATGAGGCGGCTATTTACTCAAGATTAATGTTTTGCAGTATAGTGCTTAAAATGCAAAAAGAAAATGAATGTTTGAAAGAAAATCTACTTACAGCAAAATACCTTGAAGCCTAAATCATTCATTCGGAAAAATAAGCAATATATCAGTCAAGGGTCTAGTAACAATAACTCATCCCTTTGGAAACTGATGTAAATTAAATCAAGCATAAATAAGATCCACAATATGAGAACTTAGGCGGCAATAGCCAATGTCCTTTACAGTTGTTGATCTCACACACAACACTAAATAACCGATTAGAAAGTGCAAAGAATTAAATCAATCGTATAACTACAACTTAATGAAAATGAGACAATTGTGCTAACTAGAAGAATGTTAAAAGGAAATCTTAAATAATTGCAGAAAGTAAATGAATAACAACACTAAGTATTAGAAATGAAAATCCAAACTTATATAACTGTAATGAATAGAAAACTATTAAATTACTGGAGTGATCAGCGTTGCTTTGAAGATAAAATGAACAGCACAACAATATGCTGGTGAAAAGCAGTGATCTTTATTAAGAAAGAAATGAACAACAACACAATTTAAGTACAATATATAAAAAAGATCAATTCATTTAGTTTGGAAATACCAAGCAGTAAAGTAACATGATTACAATAAATAGAAATAAAATCAAACCATCACACTGTGAAGATCATGAAATAATGGTATGGGAACGGCAAGTGAATCCACCACGGTTGGGCCCTTAACCACCAGTGATAACTACTAGTAGTGATTCAGAAGATGCGAAGGAATAATAACTCTGCTTATATATTAATCATCAAATCGGATGGCATTACATTGAGTTGTGTCTTCTCAGCAGCGAGAGTCTGCAAATAAAATTACAGTTCAGAATAATACTCGTTCCATCTCCCTCTCCCCCTATACTATCCTATTCCATCATGAGTAATCCATCATCACTCTTGAATCTCTAATTTTGAGTCCTCAATTCCATCCTATCTCTGAATTCATCATTTTTCCATCCCCATCTCTGATTTCTGTTTTCATTTAAATAGAGAGAGAGCAGAGAGTAGTTACAATAGAGATAATTACAACATGATTCTATTACAAAATTGGATTGTTTCCAACCAATTGATCAACAAGAATATTTATTTCCATCCATATTTCAACAAGAGCAAGGAGAATTTGGTCTTTGCAATTGAGATTTGGAGGACAGACGCAATTCCTCCCCCTCTCTGAAGAATTAACATTCCCTCATGCAATGCTAAAAAACAAATAGAGGTGGTTGCTACCAGCTGTTGAATTCTATGCTTGGTGTAAAACAACATGGAATAAGGGAGGTGTTGAGAATGAATAAGAATAGTAATGGATGATAAAGAATATGAATGACATGGTCATAAGAAAGAAATGAATGAAACAATGCCCCAAACTGAAAGATGAGATGCCGCTAAAAAAAAAAGGGAAGTGGTAAAGATGTGGAAGGAAGGATGATAAATAATGCTTAAAATGGATTTTTGTTAAATTCTCCTAAATTCGTAATAAATTAGAAAATTATGCAATTTTACCTCAAGTTTTACCTCCAAAAGAAAAATGTGGAATGACATATATGTATTGGCATTTGTTGAAGATGGTCTAGGTAGAGTTGGTGCTGAAAGTGATGCAAAACGTGGAATCCAGGCAAGCACATCATGTCCGAATAATTTTTCATGTTGTGAGTTGCTCGAGCCGCTTTGGTTAGTTGCAATAGTGTGGTCATGCTGCGAATAGAATTATGCCCATACCTGTTGTTTTCCTGTAAACAAATAAATATTTTGCATACAAATTTCTTGAATCCATAGTGTTAGTTTTGAATAGTAATAGATTAAGATGCATGTAAAAATTTCAATCAGAAAAACTTTTGTATACATGCAATATTAATATTTTCTCAAATCAAAAATTTATGGCAGACTGCAGTAATCATATCGCATGCTAGCCCATAATGCATACATTCCCCCATCCAATTGGAAAAGGGATTTCATGACCATAAAACATATGAAAGGTGTTGTGCTGAGAGCAAGGCAAGGGAATGAACAATATTGCAGTAAATAAAGCAAAGTACACATATCAATGATAGGATAGTGAGAGCTATGGCTATAATGGGAGAAGAGTGTATAAAGATAGTTATGAATAAGAGATAAGATGCTTTGGATTGATGATAAGTTATGAAAAATAAAAAGAACGACAATATGCCAAAAAGATGCTTTATTAACGGTATTCTAGCTGAAAAATGGTGTGATTGACCAGAAAACAATTTCTCATGCGTAAAGGTTCAAAATAGGAAAAAAATTAAGGAAATAACTTCTCCGATAAAAAGAAAAAATAAGAAAAGGGTATTATAATGATAATTGATGATAAAATATAACTTCAATACCATAAGCAGAGCCTCTGCTACCAATAGGCATCCATAGCCTCGATAGGGTTGCTTTTTAACCCATATTAGCCAGGATCCTCAATTTATAAATGGAGAATTCTAGTGTTGTTCTACAGAAGAGATTAGTGTGCTGGCGTAGTAACCAGATAACAACACTGCCATTCACTAGGAGGTAGCAAAAGTGATCAGGCTGGCTCATGATGAGACCTCTTGTTCCAAAGATAATTTGGCTATCCAATGGATCATAACCCTGGTGTGGTGGTCATAATGGGAATGCCACTTTGTTACAGCCTTATGAACATGGTAGGTTGACTCGTAATGAGACCCCCTATCCTCCATCTGCGAACAAAATTTTGTTGTTATTACACATTTTTAAGATAAAAAGAGGGAGGCTTAGTACTCCTTAAGAGTAGGGATGGTGGAAGAAGTTGAACATGTCAATAGAAAAAATATACCCATAATATCATTTATTACAGACAGAGAAGATTATAATTAGGAAGGGTGGAACCAACATGGTATTAAGATGATCAATCAATATCATGTTCAATAGAAAACAATGCAGTAAAGTAGTATATAAATAATTGTGTCCTTTTTGAAAAGAAGCTATCATCAAGGAGCTGTCCTGTTAAATATCATAACATGAATGATAATAACTCGCTTCAAAAGAATCCATAATTCTTGTCCTCATAAAAGTTGTGTGCTTCATTCCATGAAAGAGAATTAGGAAAATGTGGTTGAGATGAACTAGGAATAATCCCACAAGAGGAAGGAAGGGTTGCTCTCGAAAATACTCCCAAAGTGTTGTTTCTTTGAAGGAACAGCAAAAACACTCAAAAAAGTGTGGTTCCTTGTAGGGAACGACAAAGGAAATGCACACCAAAAATAAAAAATACACACAAAAAAAGTGTGAAAATGCAAATGTCTTTCCTTTGGAAAAAGGAACAACAAAAAATAAAAGTGTCGTTCCTTTAGAAAAGGAACAAAAAAAATGCAAGTGCCATTCCTTTAGAAAAGGAACAACAAAAATCAAAAGTGTCGTTCCTTTGGAAAAAGAACAGCAAAAACGTAAGTGTTGTTTCTTTGGAAAAGGAACAACAAAAATGAAAAGTTTCGTTCCTTTGGAAAAGGAATAACAAAAATGAAAAGTATCCTTCCTTAGGAAAAGCAACAACAAAAGATGCAAGTGTCGTTCCTTTGAAAAAGGAATAGCAAAAACACAAGTGTTGTTCCTTTGGAAAAGGAACAACAAAAATGCAAGTGCTGTCCCTTTGGAAAAGGAACAGTAAAAATGAAAAGTGTCGAAGTGTTGTTCCTTTCGAAAAGGAACAACAAAACGTGAAAGTGCAGAAGTGCTATTCCATTCGAAAAGGAACAACAAAATGTGAAAGTGCAGAAGTGTTGTTCCATTCAGAAAGGAATAGCAAAAAGTGAAATTGTAGAAGTGTTGTTCCATTTCGAAAAGGAACAACAAAACGTGAAAAATGAACAACAAAATGGACAATCATAAAATGCAAACATGTAGAAAAAACAAATTAGCTGCTCATGGAATTGATGTTGAAGATATGTTACAATTTGAATGAAGAAACACCTGAAACACAAAATATAAGAGAAATCATAAAGGAAACAACATTTTATTTAAAAAGACAATATGTAAATAAGTAAATTAAGTTACAACAGCTATGATATTATGTAAAAAAAAATGATCTCTTTGAAAAATGTTTTGGCACCAATGATAATACATGAATCTTCAAATGGAAATCAATTCTTAATTTCTTCTGTTATGAATCTGTTGGGTAATGAGTTAGATGAAATTCCTTTGTTTCATTAAAATTTCTTTGAAGAATCACTTGTCCATAAATTGACCTTGTTTTTCTCCTAAGACCTGTAAAAAACGAGTATCTACCTGCAATAGAACATTAAATCATGGAAAAAGATAGGTGATCGGGCTCCCCTAATCCAAGAATTATGCAAAAAACTAATAAGTAGTTACTCTGTAGAACAAAGCCACAGAGAAAATAACAAAGTACATTTATTTGTCATTTGCGGGAGAGCAGTGGCCAATCATGCTAACCTGCAGTGTTTTAATCACAACTTCTTTGTTTGTCGTCCAAATTGAGTGATTACGAATCCATATGAGAGATAATTCAAAGTTGTATCTCCAATGGAAACAAGTTTTAAAATTTCAATGATATGATATGTCAAGTTTAGTTAGAACAACCTGCATAACAGAGTCATTTTCGATTACCCAGCTTAGACCAATAGTTGATATTTCAAGCATAAATTTTTCGCTTAATGTCAGATTTGAATGATTCAAATTGAAAATTAAATTATATTAATTTATTTATCTCCGGTAGAAATATGTTTTGAAGAAAAGAAAAATTGATAGGTCAAAATTGTAAGCAACAGCCGGAAAGACAGAGTTTTAAGAGTGTTGATTTACGATAGATAGTCAGTATTTTGAGCATAAAGTCCCCATACAATATCAAAAATGAGTGATTAAAATTTAATTTTAAGCTATATTCATAGGGGAATCTACCATAGAAATATTTTAAAAAAATGCATTCATTTATACCTCCAAAAACTGACTGTCCCAACTCTGTTCCTGAGTTGCCCGCTAGACATCCGGTCAATGTTGTGGTTCTAACTTTTTCGTTTCAAATCCAAATTGAGTGATTCAAATTGGGTTGGAAATTATATGTTGAGGGATAACTATTGTAGAATCATATTTTAAAAATATTCACTTTTGGTCCCTCAAAACATGACTTTCCCGACTGTTTTTCCACAAATCTCATCAAGCCCGCAAGCCAAAAAAATGATATTCAAACATTTTTCATATTGATGATAAAAATGAATATAAGTGTTTGTAGAATTTTTATTTATATTATAAATCATCTACATACACAAATTAATTTAAACATTTATCATCGATGTTGATTTGCATAGCGTGTTGCAACAAAAGAAACAACTATTTTTACAAAAAAAATAAAAATGTGTTTGTTTTATTTCTTTATTTATTTTATTTTCTTCACTATCCTAATCTTGTTTGAGAATCGAATATGTTTATGTATAAGATTATTTCCAGTGGAGCCATTTTTGAAATAAGGCTTCATGTATGCACATACCCAAATTTGAAAAATACATGTTAATGGATATTAGGGTATGAGAAGCCAACTTCCCTTCAAAAAATGGTATCAAAAATTGTTGAAGCATAGATTGATGTTGCAAACAAATGATGGAGTGAAACCAATCCTCAATGTATCCATTAATTTCTTGATTTCTTATATCCATCAGATCACGAAGTTCTTGAGCTTTTAAAATATCTTGTTGAGACATACTAAAAGAAACCTCATTTTTTCCCATAACTTCTACAATTTTTGAATTTGAAACATTCTGAATCTCATTGTAAATTTTCTCTAATGGCACATGTGAGATGGAATGAGTGGGAAGGGTGAGTAAATTTTGCAGTTCAACATTGTAAGCATGTTGTACTGGTTTATTATGGTGGTGTGGAATGAGTTGAGTAGAAAATTGTGTATGGAATGTGTTATCTCAAAATCAGATCCTGATAGGCTGCTGGTCAGGTTGACTCTAAGTAACTATTTCAAACCAATATTTTGACTAAGGCTTAGCCTCCTTAGCCTGAGAGGGCTCTCTCAAAGGGTTATTGATTTTGACTAATAATAAGATGGCTAACTCTTGTGGAATGACATTAACAAATATGAAGGCCGGATACACATTACATAAGTTTCCATTGGGCCTATGGAGTCAATCATACTTCAGTAAACAATGACACTGCCTTTACATAGAAGTCAAGGCACTTAGAATTTATATGTTCAGAACACAACTCATATAAAACCACAGTTCATAAATGCATACAGGAAATCAGAGCACAATTAGTGAATTCTGAGTGATTACACATCTATGCAACTATAAAAGACATTAAGGAAAGAACAAATCACACATTCTGAACATGGAAATCATTCATGAATCCTGAGAAGAAAAGAAGACAACTTATATTACTGAAAATGGGTCTTTACATAAGCCAAAACAATACTTCTGTTATAAAATTTCCAACCCTCATTACATTGTTGTTTCAGCTATATATAGAATCCTTATTCTAACTAATTCGAGCTTCCTCCTCCAGCATGAGGGGAATTTGATAACTCGATAGCTATCTCTAATGACACCTATCAGCTATTTAACTAACTATTAAATACAATAAAGTGCTGACTGGAATTTTAAAAAGTCCTAAATCAACTATGACTCTAACTCCATTTTCCATGCCATAGTGGCTTCTCTTTGTTCTTTGACACTTGGTCCTCTTTCAATTTGGATAAGCTGGATATTTAATACTCCATATTGACCTTGAACGTTGAATCTTTAACTGCCCAGTAGTATTAGGAGATGTCCCCTGCTTCTTGGTCTCTGTTTTCCTCAATTTGCTCGAATGTATAACAACATGTTTCTAGCCTTTAATAACCCAAGATATGGAACACTGCCACGTTTTTGATGTGTTGTACGCTTTTTAAATGTACACCTGTCTTGGTCTGAATGGCTATTATAGCTCCATCTGATGTCTTGCGTACCCTTTAGGTGCCTCTCTTTCAAAATTCCCATTCATAATACAAAACCGCCTGTCTGCGTTTAAATCATCACCTACAGCAGTTTCGTAGCGCGCTACGAAACTGCTGAATTATTTAAAACAACTTTCTTTTTACCCGAAATATTTATTACCCAAACATTCGATTACCAAAAACTCCCTTTTATTTTTCATATGTATAGCAGGGATTTACATGTCCTCAAAACAAAAAGACTAAGCAAAATTAACAAAAATTTGGAACAAAACCTTTCCTGGAAAGAAAATTCATTTAGTATGTAACTGGCCTAGCTGTGCCTTCAGGTCTCTAGCAGCTTTGCTCAGTTGGTTAATCTCATCTTCAGCTGTTTCTATTTGGCTCTTCAGGGCTGCTATATAATCTCCTTGAGATGTGATGACTGTTCTGTTTGCATCTTTTTGTCTACTTTCTCAGTTTCCTCTGTTCTTGGCAGCGCTTCCTTTACTTGCTTCCTTGTAATAGGTCTTCTGGGTTTAAAAATAAATTCTTCACCTGGCTCATCGAATTTAAGCCTTTTTGAGGCTTTAGACTTCTTGTTACCTTCTTGTGGTGAGTGTGTCAAATCAATTTGAACTGGTTCAGACTGCTCGAATTCAATGGCCTATAATAAATCATTCAAGCTTGCCTTAGACACTGGGCTCTCTTCAACAACTATAGCTTTACCCTTTTCATTATTTATTTGGCTTCTTGTCCTTACCGTTGAGACTGCTTCAGATTTGCTTGTTTCAGGTACAGTCTTCTCACTCTGAGTTTTTCCCTTTGTTGATTGCTGAGGTTGTTCTTGAATGATTAGTGGCTTCACTGGTTTTCTTAGCTCTGACTTGGTTTGCTTTTTAGCTCTTACTTCCCTTTGAAGCTCAGCTATGGTGAATTCTCTGGCTAGTTGTGGAGTAAGGCCAGTCTTTCTTTGGAATCCAGCCATGAAAATAAATGAATTCCAGTCTCTGCCTATCTTTTGGAGGCCATCTAAAATAACACTTAATCAAACCATGAGAAATTAAATGAAGGTTTCACAGTCCTCTTTCCTCAGCTGCACCTTATCACACATCTTACTCAAACTGCCGAAATAAATTAAAAAGGAATGTCTATTGGAGGACTTTCCCGGTGAAATGGCAAGAGCAGTTTAAAATGGTAAGAATAGACCTTATTGTATCTTCCTTCACAGGTCAAGTATTTCTTGTATGCAGGTTGAGAAGAAGAGCATTAATGTTCCTTGACATAATTTCTGGGCACTGCTTTTGTTAAGGTCTTCATTTACATATGCCTCCTTTAAACTCCTTACAAGGATTCATATCAAATTTTAAAAATTTTAAAAACCATTCTTCCCGTCTCTTGGGATCTCTTTACAGGGCAGTATTCTTTCTGGAGAAACCTGTACTTTCTAGCATGTATATCTTTGAATTTAAACCAGTGAAGTTTAGGCGCAAATCCTTAGTTACCTGTGCATTCCTCCTTTGTAGTTTTTTGCAAAAGTTTCCAGCACCCGGCATTCTTTGAACGCTTTTTCACGCCTTCATTCCCTCAACGCTATGTCCAGGCCTTCAGGTTCATTCCTCTGACATTTACCGGATCTGTGCTCTTTTCTCTCCATTTTTTCCTTTGAGATCTTCACACCCAAATTCTAACAGCTCCGGTCAGGATGATGATTCAGCTCCTTTTTTTTTAACTCAGGCTCGCTTGTAATCAGGCTCGCTTGAAATTCAAATTGAAACACTTCAATACATAATCAGGCAGAGTGGTGACTCATGCAGCACTTACGACCATCATTAAGGTCTATGCACGGTAAAATCTCTTGGGAATGATATTTCTGTGCATATCAACAGTCTATTGGTGGAGTAGTGGCAAATGAACGTTCAAACATGATACAAGAGGTACACAAACTGACATGAGTAGACACAAATGATGACTCACCTAAGGACTTGACATTTCGGGAAATATTCGCTGTGAAATGCACAAATCCATGATTTCGTAGCGCTGTTAGTTATAATTTTTAATGATGCGCTGCGAGATTGCCTGATCATGACGCGCTGCGAAACTGCTAAACCATGATTGCGGTGTGAAATGGGCAAATGAGATTACGCTGCGAAATCACTAAATGACACGGTGACTTAGATAAGACAAGACATGACTATGGAATAATGATGGGTGGAGGAGAACCAATAGGAGTGGAGTATGATTTAAGTTAAAAACTTTTAAAACTCCAAATCCTAAGTGAGAAAAATAAAATGAAATCAACTTTAACACAGACCTTTGTCATCAAACTAGGACAGGCAATTATATGCATCAAACTTTTAGTTCTAAGTGATAACAGAATGGAGAATTTTGATGATGTGGTTGATTGAGTTGTGTGGATGGTTTTAATGGGCAAGCAAGATTTTGTGAAAGATCTGGTGGAGAATATGGAGAATGCTCTTGTGCTACAAGATGAGCGAGAGTAGTCATGTAATCATAAAGTGAACCATGCCAAACTTGTAGATAAGATTGGTCATTATATTGAAATTGACATGGCTTCCCTAATACATTAGTATTCCATAATGGACTATGCAAGTAAAAGAATGAAGAGGAAGTGTTTTGAACCATACCTATTGACCTTGTTACATCTTCCCCATCTCTTTGATATGCCACTTCCAAATTAGATAAGGAAGAACAACTATCTATGGTATGCTCCTTTCGGTCACGAGTGAAAAACACTTCATCAAATTCTTGATTTTTATGAACCTGCAAAACATCCAATTTTGCATTTAGAGAGCTAATAAAATCAACTTTAAAATTTTCAAGTAAAACATTGATTTCAGCTCTTATGTCTCTTGTTCTTGTAGCAGATTTAGAAAAGAAAGAACAAACATCTCTAGAATTCTTACCAGCCTTGAAGATTCCTCTTTAATACCTTATGCACAACTCACAAACATCATCATATGATAACTAAAAAACATCACCTTTTCCTATCAGATTTAAGAGTTCTAAAAATTCATCTTTGATTCCTTTAAGAATGAGTGTTTCTAAGATCTCTTTTTCCAAATGCTTATATTTTGATTTTTGAAGGTTGTATTGAAATCGATCTACATATTCCTCCAAACTTTCATCTTCCCCTTCTAACATACCAAAAATATCTTCATTGGATTTATAATAGTCTTCGTACTTCTTCAAGAATATGTTCTTCATGTCCTCCCATGATTGGATGCAATTCCCACCTAGGCTCATGAACCATCGGAGAGCTGCTCCTTTTAGAGTAAGAGGAAACACTTTCAACCTTTGATCGTTAGTGTAATAATCATATCCTCTACAAAGTATTTCAAACTCAAACAAAAATGTATGTGGATCTTCATTTTGTCAAGCCATGAAAATTTCATAGCGAATATGGGGGAATTATGTGCATTTGTGTCACTCCTCCTAGATCTTTGATAGGAAATTCAAAAGTAGAAACGTGAGCCATTTCTTACCGTAATATAAGATTTTTTTCATGTGTTTCTTCGAGGCTCCTTCTTTAAATGTTCCTGTCAATTAGTTAGTGAAATGGGTGGTGCTTACATCACCACTTGAGTGAAATCATGTGTTTCGTTTTTCAAAATTTCTATTTTTTCCTTAGTCATTCACACAAAAATTCAAACATCTATTTCTACTCTAAGTTCTTTATCAGTTCTGTTGAAAAGCGAGCGGGGGAGCAAGGCTTTTAAATGCTCCGTACATAGGTTCTTACCTTCCATTTTTAATACCCAATTCTTTCCTAACAGACACTCATCGGATGCACACTACTCTTTTAAAAATGGATACACTCTCCCCGACAACGGCGCCAAAATGTCAAGCGATAAAAAGGGTCTTTTTAACTCCTAATTACCTTCACATTAATTGTCAACCCAGGGACGACCTTTTATTTCAAGAGTGTACTCATTCTGAGGCGGCTATTTACTCAAGATTAATGTTTTGCAGTATAGTGCTTAAAATGCAAAAAATGAATGTTTGAAAGAAAATCTACTTATAGCAAAATACCTTGAAGCCTAAATCATTCATTCAGAAAAATAATCAATATATCAGTCAAGGGTCCAGTAACAATAACTCATCCCTTTGGAAACTGATGTAAATTAAATCAAGCATAAATAAGATCCACAATCTGAGAACTTAGTTAGCGATAGCCAATGTCCTTTACAGTTGTTGATCTCACACACAACACTAAATAACCAATTAGAAAGTGCAAAGAATTAAATCAATCATATAACTCCAACTTAATGAAAATGAGACAATTGTGCTAGCTAGAAGAATGTTGAAGGGAAAGCTTAAATAATTGCAGAAAGTAAATGAATAATAGCACTAATTATTATAAATGAACAACCAAACTTATATAACTGTAATGAATAGAAAACTGTTAAATTACTGAAGTGATCAGTGCAACTTTGAAGACAAAATGAACAGCACAACAACATGCTGGCAAAAAATAGTGATCTCTGTTAAGAAATAAATGAACAACAACGCAATTTAAGTATAGTATATAAAACGGATCAATTCATTTAGTCTGGAATACCAAGCTGTAAAGTAACATGATTACGATAAATAGAAATAAAATCAAACCATCACACGGTGAAGATCATGAAATAATGGTACGAGAACAGCAAGTGAATCCACTGGGGTTAGGCCATTAACCACCAATGATCACTACCAGTAGTGCTTCATAAGATGCAAAGGAATAATAACTCTCCTTATATATTAATCATCAAATTGGATGACATTACATTGATTTGTGTCTTCTCAGTAGCGAGAGTCTACAAATAAAATTATAGTTCATAATAATACTCGTTCCATATCCCTCTCCCCTATCCTATCCTATTCCATCATGAGTAATCCATCATCACTCTTGAATCTCTAATTCTGAGTCCCCAATTCCATGCTATCTCTGAATTCATCCTTTTTCCATCCCCATCTCTAATCTATGTTTTCATTTAAATAGAGAGAGAGCAGTAAGCAGTTACAATAGAGATAATTATGACATGATTCTATTACAAAATTGGATTATTTCCAACTAATTGATCAAAAGGAAGATATATTTCCATCCATCTTTCAACAAGAGCAAGGCAAATTTGGTCTTTGCAGCTGAGATTAGGAGGATGGTCGCACCAACAAATCTGATAAAATCATGCTCAAATAAATCTGGGTTTCTCTCAGTACAAGCCGCATTTGGGTAAAATGTTCTCTAATAAAGTTAATTGGGTCCATTCTGGACAAAACCCATGTTCCAGATTTTCTAGATTCGTCTTCATTTGCTCATAATCTAAACCGCAAAAATATCACTTCTTATTCCAGCAAATTTCTGAGTCGGCACTTTTAATGGTCAAATCTTCAATCTAGAAATTAGCTTGGAGGTTAAAAATGGTGAATAATGTTATAACCAATTCATTAAACTTTCATTGATAAAATCATGCATAATGATCAATTTATTAGAAATAAAGGAGAATAAATAGTATTCATTCATAAGAGCATAAATCATTATAAAATAGAATTATATGATAAACCATGATTAATAACATGATAAAGAAAATTAAAAATGGATGAAATAAGTGTTAAAAAGGTGGTCGTATTCACGATCCAACAGGCGCAACGTAGGGATTTTTTTGCCAAATACCCCCACTGCATCAAACAACCAACCTTCCCTCTTCTTTTTCGATGTGAACTGGAGGAAGCCTTAGGTGAGCAACGTGACATATTTGAAGGACCTACACGAGAAGAAGAAGAAGAAGAACCCATTCCTAGTGAACCAATGGCTGAAAGCAGAAATGATAGAGGGAATAGAGAGAGAGTTGAGGGTGAATTCCCCATTAAGGAAACCAATGGGGACACTAATATGAAAAATATAAGCCCCTTTATCCTACGTCACTTCCATGGCCTAACCATAGAGGACCCCGACACTTTCCTATTTGAGTTTGTTGTGCTATGCCGAACTTGTGACTATACAGAAGATGAGAAGAAGTTAAAACTATTTCCATCTACCCTAAAGGATGAAACATTGTTCTGGTTCATGGGTTTACCTCGGGATAGCATCACAACCTGGGCTTAGATGCATCATGCCTTTAACAACAAATATCTATACTAATGTCGGTCAAAGGATACTAAAGAGGAAATTTTTAGGATGACCATAGGCAATGTGTTATGCTCTTGACCTGTGAGAAGATGCAAGAATACCAAATATGAAAATAAATACAACCCATAACACAAAACAAAATGAGAAATAACAACATGTATTTTATTATTCAGAGATGAAAGCAATGTTCACTTGCCTTTTCAATGGGGTAACCTCCAATATAGTAGGGATCAATTACAGAATAAGACATTATGCTCCTCAATGGGGAGTCTCTATCCTTTAAATTGGATTCATACATGCAAAACCATGGGTCAGTACCATGGATCTATTAATACCATCTATCTAATACCATGGCCCATTTGCAACTAATTGTGGTCCCTCTCTTTAAATGAGGGTCAACAACTTGCAATTATTAATATGTGATTTATTGACCCTTTAACTAACTATAACTATGACTCAACCTTATTACATAAGTAGGGGGTTAGGGTTGGACCCTAAGATGCCCTCCCCCATAAAAACAACCTTGTCCTCAAGGCTGAAGCTGTGGAAACTACTGAAGAATAGTGATTGATTCCCAGGTTACATCTTCTGGAGAGGTGTCCTTCCCCTTGACGAGGACTTCCTTGATCGTGTGGTTGCGCAGGTTCCATTCTCACGTGTGAAGAACCTATTCAGGTTGGTGCCAGGTTGAACCTTCTTCATCCAATTCTGGTAGACTAGTTTGAATTCTACAATTGTTCCCTACCACTTTCTTAAGGCATGAGACATGGAAGACGAGGTGGATTTTTGTAGTGGGTGGCAAGGCTAGCTTGTAGGCTACTTCTCCAATGTGTTGAAGTATTTGATATAGTCCGTAGAATTTTGGAGATAATTTCTGACAGTCCTTGTCTTTGAGTGATGTTTGCTTGTATGGTTGTAATTGATCCCGTTCTTGAAATGTGCGCTCTGAATGACGTTGGTATGCTTGTTGCTTCAGGCGATTCTGAGCTTCATGGAGATTATATTTAAGGTGGGCAAGCATGGTTACATGGTTATGTAGGAGTTGATCCACTGCTTGTACCTTAGAGCATCCAGGGATATAAGAAGTAGGTGAAGGGGGGAGTTGACCAGAAACTGCTTCATATGGAATCATCTTGGTGGCGGCATGAGTTAGTCAGTATACCCATAGATGCTACTTTTCTGAAGTGAAACACTTGACATAAGTCTCCAGACATTTGTTGACTACTTTAGTTTGTCCATAAATTTGGGGATGATAGGAAGTACTGAGTTGGATTTGGGTTCCTTGTATCTTGAAATATTCTTGCCAGAAGTTACTGGAGAATATCGGGTCACGATCAAACACAATGGAAGTTGGCATGCCATGGAATTTGAAGATCTGGTCCATGAAATATTGAGCCACCAAAGTGGGTGTAAAAGGGTGGGATAGGGAGCAGAAATGAGAATACTTAGAAATTTTGTCCACAACCACCATGATGACTGACTTTTTGCTTGACTTCAGAAGACCAGTAACAAAATCAATAGAAACATCTGTCCAGATTGAGGTAGGTATGGAAAATGGTTGTAAAGTTCCTAGGAACCTTATTATTTCTCCTTTGTGACACTGACACACATCATATTCAACTAAAAAAGTAAGAATGTCCTTTTTCATGCCTACGAAAATAAGGAACGATTTGCGCGAGTATAAGTTTTCTAAAAGCCTGAATTGCCTATAGTGGGAGATGAGTGCAACTCTACCAAAATGCACCTTTTGAGGGTGGATTTCAGTGATATCACTACTTTGTCCTTGTAGAGAAGAATCTCATCCTTCCAAGAGTAGCGCACTGTGGAATTTGGATCTACTTGCAAGTTATGAATGAGTTGGGATAGCGAAGGATGTGAAAGCCATTCCTTGTGAGCTTCTTCAATCCACTCTGGAATGGGAAGAGAGATCACTAGCAGGGTGTTTTCCTCCTCAAATTGGTGTGATAAAACATTTGCTACGACATTTTCATGCCCTTTCTTATAAATTGTCTCATAATCATATCCCAAAATTTTGGCTAGCTGTTTATTTTTCCGTGGCGAGTGTTGTCACAAAACCATGTACTAAGGGCTGCTACTTAGTGAGATCTCATGCAACTGTTTCAAACCAGACTTTAGACTAAGGATTAGCCTCCCTAGTCAGAGAGGGCTCTCTCACAGTTTGTGATATGCATTTAAGAGCAAAAGATGGCTAACTCTTTATAACAGTGAATGAATTTTAAAACTGGTTGGAACAATTAAATCAAGGCCTCTTCCATTGGGCTCATGGAGTTAAACATTTCTACAGTAAACAAGCTACTATTGCATCATAGAAACCAAGGCATATAGTGTCTCACTATCCAAAACATTAACTAAGAAGGACTGCAACTCAACAAGACATACACAGGAAGTCTGAGCATCAATGATGAATTCAGAGTGATTGCATGACTAGTGAATTGTAAAATAAGATACATAGAACCAAAACCACACACATTCTGAACATTTGGGACACATGATGAATCTTGGGAAGAAACAAAAATATGCTTTCTATTACTGTCAAAATAAACTGTACATACACCAATATGAGAACTCAGTCTTTTTCATAAAAGTCTCCAACCCTTGATACATCCAAGTTCTTGCTATATATAGGAAATAAAGCTAAGCTATCCTGAGTCTCCTCCTCCAGCATGAGGGGAGCTCGAAAACTTAAAATTAACTACCTTATCCATATTGAAACTAATTTACTAAATACAGAGGTATTGCTTTTAATGCAAAGAGTCCTAGTTCTAATCAAATTCTGCTTCCATCTCCTCGTTTGCTTGATTCTTTCCTGATCTCTGACAGTTGTGTTCTTCCTGTAGGAGCTGAAATGTATCTTGAGGAGCATTCGTTGTACTTGTTGCCTTGGATCCTGAATGTGTTGCTGACTCAACTATTTGTTGCAGAAATATCTTCTGTTTTCCCGGTCCCTGTTTTGCTCCATGTTCTTTTTCCAACAAAAATGCTTTAAGCTGTATTAATGACCTTTAATGACCATGCCATAACACCCTCTGCCTGAATAATCTAGATGCTTTGCGAATACTGCCAGGTGTTGAACTCAAAACCCTGGTAATCCTACCAGAAACCCTAATTCTGCGGTCATAAAGGTACTTTTTGAAAATTGGTAAAGACAAAAGATTTTACCTTTATGCAATGAGGTTTACATTTGTCGACCTTTGAAGGCTTAGGCAACCATGGTGATTCACTTTCCATCCTCGAAGCCTTTCTCCACAAAATTTGGTGACCTCAACAATGTTTTCAAATTTTCCCTTAAAAACAGTCACCTACAGCAGTTGCGTAGCGCGCTACGAAACTGTTGTTTTTTGCAAAAATCACAGTCTTCAATCATTTCAGACTGTTACAGCTTTCCTCTTTGATCCCAAAATTGCTCGCTATCCTTACTTTAATACATGCCTCAAAACATCAATTCACATAAGAAAAATGAAACAAAAACTTGGTGCAATATTGAAAATAAATTCATTTGGCAGCTAACTTGCCTAGCTGAGCCTTCAGCTTAGCAAGTTCACTTTCCATAGCTGCAATCTCAGACACTGTCTTTTCTATATTGGCCATCTCTTGGTCAGCTGCTTCCCATTTTTCCTTAGAAGATGAGGTTTTCTCTTTCTTAACTAAAGGAGTCTTTACTTTTACCTCTTTCTTTCTGCTCTCCTTTGTTTCTTTGGCCTGAGCTACCTGTTTTCCTCTTTGTTTGGTCTGCTCTCTGGTATAAATTATCCTTTTAGTCTCCTGTACCTTCTCTGCCTTTACTGCCTTTTCTGCCTCCTTTGGCTTCTCTGTCTTAGGCAATGGTTTAGTTTGCTTTGTTATTACCTTGGCAGTCTCCTCACCTTTTGGGATTTGTCCTACTGCTTGTGCTTGACCTCTAGTGATTGGCCTTCTAGGCTTAACCATGAATTCCTTTCCAGCCTCTTCGAATCTTAGCCTTTTTGAGGCTTTGGATTTCTTGGAGCTGTCAGGAGATGACTGTGTTAGGTCTATTGGCACGGGCTCCACCTGTACAGAAGTAGCTTGTTCAAAATCAATTGCTTCTAACAAATCTTTAAGGCTACCCTTTGACATGGGGCTATCCTCTGTTGCAATTGACTTTCCCTTTTTCTTGTTCAATTGGCTCCTTGTTCTGATTTTGGTTTGCTGTGCTATTTCACTTGGCTTGGATGCCACTTTCTGGTGTTTCATCTTTTCCTCGGATGGTTTTGGTGTCTCTTTGATAACTACGGGTTTCCCTGATTGCTTTGATTTATGCTTTTGTTTCTTTCGGTCTCTAGCCTGCTGCTTAGGCTCAGCCACTGTAGGCTCTTCCATTATTGTTTCCAGTATAGGTTCCTCAACCATTGCAGACTCTTGAGTCTCTTTTTCCTTTTCTCTGTCTGGTAAAGGGGTTAGACCGGTTTTACTTTGGAAACCTGACATGAAAATAAATGAGTCCCAATCCCTTCCAATCTTATTCAGGCTATCTAACACCAGTAGCTTGATTAAACCATGATGGAAGAGAGATGTCTCATGATTATCTTTTTTATACTGAACCTTGTCACACATTTTG
>APFE031073464.1:209621-255215 GCA_000404065.3 Pinus taeda | reverse complement strand
TTGGATGGGGTAGCTCCTCTCTTGATGGGATAAGTTCCTCTTTCATAGGGATGCATGAACCATCTGGAGGCGCTCAATTCACGTCAAACATTCTTCTAGAATGCTCTAGAAATGACCACAAGTAACTTTTTTAAGATGAAATTCATGTCTTTTGACCTTTACAGGGGTACGCACCCAACCCTTGACATACAGAGCGTACAAGTACGCAGGTATAATGAACTTGGAGAGCGTACACGCAGGTAAGGTAGAGAGAACTTGCGTACCCAGAGATAAACATGATTTTTAATGACTTTCTCTCTTTCTTGAAGTTTGACATGGAGAGAAGAGGTATAAGGCTTGCCAAGGAGGATAGTATGACTGTTGATGGAGCCATACTAACTGCAGATAGTCATGGTGACAAATTTCAGTGTAACAGATAGACTAGAGTTGGAGATGGACCCTTCTATGCTCACCACATTCTTGGAAACGTGTATGAAGTTATTACATGATAGTAAGGCCATAAAAGGATTGGAGGAACTCATTAATAGATGCACTTGGACCACGCCAAGAGAACCATGCGTGGTCCAAAAGATTGGAAAGCATAAGACGAGGACATGAAGAGGAATGAGGTTAACCGCACAAATCAGAGAATATGAAATGGACCAAGTAATTCTAGATTTAGGATCAAATTTGAATGTTCTGCTGAGGCAGAAATAGGAGGGAATGGGGAGGCCTACGCTATAATGGTCTTATATTCAGCTACAAATGGTGAACCAACAAAATATAATACCCACGGGGAGATTGTAGGGAGTCACTGTGGATATTGAGGGAGTGAGCGTGCTAGCAGACTTTGAAGTGATATAGATTGTTGATGACATCAATCTCTACCTCACACTCTTAGGAATTGATCGAGCCACTAACATGAATGGTGTCATTAAGCTGAAGAAGCACAAGATGATTTTTGAGAAGAATTCACTACAAGTAGTTATACCCGTTGACTCTGCTAAAGGATTGCACTATACAGAGCTGGTGCACAACCATGAAAGTGATTATGATTTAGACTGCATCTATAAGATAACGGCGTGAAACCAAGACTAGGTGAATTCCACTATGGATGGATGGATTGCATGGGAGCGTGAGAGCTCCTGTATTTTTGATCTTGATGAGGAGATAGAGCGATGGTAGAATCGGTTACACGAGGTAACCACAATTAATTGTAATATGATGATGAGGTCAATGCACTGCATATCGACAAAAGTGAGAGATTTGCCTACTTATAAAGGGTTAAGTGAGGTAGATACTTTCTTGTATAAATTTGAAAGGGAGGTGTCGAAAAGACAACGCTTCTAGGCCTTGGGCTGGGTACTGCGTGCTACGCCCGCGAGGTGGTGGGGTATGTACAAAGGGAGCTTTGACGACTAGCATGAATGTAGAAGGATGATGCACTTATGATTTGGGAAGCCTAGGGTGCAACTGACAAATAAGTACAATGGGTAGGATGATCTATGCACACATCTAGCCAAATGGACACAAGACTATGGGGAAAATCCATAGCCTAAGTGGGTACACCTGTTCTGTCATACCTTGGATGTTATACCAATGAACTGGTATATCAAAACAGAGCTCTGCCATGGGACAAGTGAATAGATGTTCTACGCGAAGGGTTCGTGATGACCTTCAATTTTTAGGATGAGTGGGATAGTATTGATGAAGCGCTACAAGAGGTAAAAAGTAGCCATCTTTAGAATACCACAGGAACTGGTAGAATCAATTAAGCCTGAATGGGCTAGTTGTCAAAGAAGAAGACAAAGAATGTTATAATGTAGTTTTTGAAGAAGAAGATGAAGATCCATGAAAAATTAACATTCCAGAGACAGAAGGCCACTGTGAGGTTCAGGGACCACAAATTGAGAACCCTGACATAACTGCGCCAGTGAAGACTAAGCAGGTGAATATTGGTACGGAGGTGGAACCTAAAATTACAAAGATTGGAGACTATTGGGATGGCCCGACGATGGATAAGGTTGCTAAATTACTCCGTAAATATTAGGACTTATTCCCGACCAAGTTTACGGATTTAAAGGGAATAATCAGAGATTTAGGGGTAATGAAGATCACGTTAAAACCTGATGTGAAGCCAGTTAAGCAGAGGCTATATCCCTTAAATCCAAAGTACAAGGAGAAGGTTCACATAGAATGAGACAAGATACTCATGGCGGGCATCATTGAGCCTATGGAGGAATCTGATTGGGTAAGCCTGATGGTGGTACAAGAGGAGAATTAGTTGGAAGAAATAAGAATATGCGTGGATCTCATAAAGTTGAATGATGCGTGTGTACATGATCTGTTACCAACTCCATTCACAGATGAGGTGTTGGAAAATGTAGGCGGTCAGGAAGCATATTCTTTCACTGATGGGTTCTCAGGGTACCACCAGATCAAAATCATGCCAGAGGATAGGAGCAAGACAACCTCCGTGACTAAGTGGGGTTGCTTTCAATATACCATCATGCCATTTGGATTAAAGAATTTCCCTACTATCTTTCACGCGTAGTTGTTGTGGAATTTAGGGAATATATTCATAAGTTCTTAGAGGTCTATTTTGATGACTGGACTGTATTTGGGTTAGTTAGGTGCCATGTAGCAAACCTGCGCTTGATGCTGGAGACATGCCGAAGATACCAAATCATGCTCAACCTCAAGAAGTGTACGTTTATTGTTCCTTTTGGGAACTTGTTGGGGCATGTGCTTTGTAGACAAGGGTTGATGGTAGACCTCGTGAAAATTGTTGTGATTCTAAATTTGCAAGCAGCGTAAAGTGCGAAACAGCGGCGTGTTACTCTGGGGCATACAGGGTACTACAGGAAGTTCATCAAAAGCTCTTCCCAGATCATCACACCGATGGAAAAGTTGTTGAAAAAGGATGTCACGTTCTATTGGAACAATGACTAAAAGAAAAGCCTAGATGTATTGAAAGAAAATATGGTCATTGCATCATTTCTAGTCTTCCCAAACTGGAAGAAAGATTTTCATGTCCATGTCGATGTGTCAAGCATAGCGCTGGCAGTAGTACTAACACAGTAGGGTGGAGAAGACTTGGATCGCCCTATCATGTTCGCCAGTCACATATTATCTAAATCAGAAAATAATTATTCCACCACTGAACACAAGGGACTGGCTATGGTGTATGTGCTCCAAAAGTATCGACACTACTTGCTAAGGGGACACTTCAAGATGTATACAGATCATTCTGCGCTGAAATACTTGGTCAATAATCCTGTGTTGGGGGGGCATATATGCAGATGGCCTTTATTGTTCTAAGAATATTATTTTGAAGTTGTTGTGAAGCCTGAACGATTGAACACGAGACCAGATCACCTGTCATACATTGAGACAGGAGAGGAACCTACTAGTCTGGAGGAAGGATTACCTGATGCACATCTCTTTGATGTGCGCATAGTGGATGGACATTTTGAAGATATAATTTACTTTCTCACAACTGGAACTGTGTTGAGAGGGTACTCTATCTAGCAGAAGAAGGAACTAGTGGTGCGAGTGACAGATTTCTCTGTCATTGCGAGGCACCTATATAAGATGGGGAATGATGAGATGTTGTGAAGGTATGTACCTAAATTTTAATGAAGCAATATCCTCGTGAATGCTCATCAGGGGTGTTGTGGGAGGACATTATGTAGGGAGAGCGACTGCACAGAAGATTCCTTGCGCAGGGTTGTGGTGGCTGACCCTTCATCATGATTCAAAAGCACATTGCAAGGCCTATGATGTATGTCAAAGAACAGGTAAACCATCATGGAGGGATGAGATGCCTTTGAATCTACAAATGAAATTGCAGCCCTTTGAAAAATGGGTGATCGACTTTGTAGGACCTATCAAACCTCAAGGAAAGATAGACGCGAGATATATTATCACTACGACAGAGTACCTGACTCATTGGGCAGAAGCACAACCGGTAAAAGATTGCACGACCACAACGGTTTCTATTTGAACATGTATTGACACAATTCGAATGTCTGAAGATCTTGATGAGTGATTGTAGTAGACATTTCCTAAATGAGATGATCAGAATGCTGACAGAAGAGTTTCAGGTGTATCATCAGTAAAGCACACTATATCACTGACAAGCTAACGGGACAATAGAAGCATTTAACAAAGTGTTGGAAACTTTGTTGACCAAGGTATACAATGCATAGTGAAGTGATTGGGACCTCTGCGTACCCATAGTATTATGGGCTTATAGGACAACATGCAAGAAACTGATGGGACAGACACCTTTCCAGCTTGTCTATGGAGTGGAAGTTGTAATGCCTATGGAATACATCGTGCCTAGTCTATGCATAGTGGTGCTCATGGGTATGACGGATAGCGAAGCCCTGGTGGAGAGGCTCGCGCAATTGGAGGAGCTTGAAGAAGAACGATTTTTGGTTGGATTCCACCAACAGGTGCAAAAGCAGTGCAAAAAGGCTTGGCACGATCGACATACTAAGTTCCGCACCTTCAAGGCGAATGATTGGGTGTTGTTGTATGATAGTAAGTTCGATAAATTCCCAGGGAAGCTTAGAATGCATTGGCTAGGACCATATGTTATTAAGGAGATCACAGACGGTGGTGTGGTGCAGTTGGTGAAATTAAATGGTGAACTCTTCCCACGAAAAGTAAATGGTAGTCATTTGAAGCCATACACAAGTGGCCTGACCATTTGACTAACCACAGGAGGCATAGTCTTAGCACTCTAGGCAGCTGAAAGGAGGCACGGGACTATAAACTACTATGCTTGAGATCTGCACGCTGTTAGGACCGTGCACAGTAGCGAAGCTTCACAGGGTCCGCGACAACATGAGGGTAGCTGCACTGCCATGTGGACTGGCTGGAAAGTGAGTGTTACAGTCACTATTCACGATGTGATACTTGGTTTGAGACCAAATGGAGCAAGTGGCAGGAATTTAAGGTGAACTTTATGGGCTAGATTGCCAAGGGAGCATTAATCGACCAAAAATGGGGGGAACGGTCGAATTAAAACTCAAAAGGCATTATAAATTACAAAGGGCTCCCAACAAATAACACCTGGCCATTTGAGAATTGAGCTATTGCGCACCCAGATATTCATGAACCTAGATTTGTTTGATCTTTTAAAGTCAAAGTCATTTTCTGAGCACTTACCCAAGCCGTTAAGAGAATTATGGAATAGTAGTATGGCAGTGCCTTAGGAAGCCAAGGATACTGGAGCAATGACCGCTGAGGAGGCCGCATAGGACATAATGATAGGAGATGCCCCAGAAAGTGCCAGGATAGTTGCAGAAATCCCTAAATCGTCGTGTGTGTTGAGCTAAAATTGAATGCATAGCCTTCAACGCTGCCAGAGGTTAAGGAACAACGCACCAGCGCAATTACAATGCCCATACCAGAGGTCAACAGTGCAGTGAAAGACTACACCAAGCTATTTGAAGACTCATTTGAGGTTCTCACCACTCTGCAGGAGGATTGGAACATACAACACTTAGAAACAGAGGCACGTGAGCTGTAGCAGAAATATGATGAGATAAAAGGGACTGCGTAGATGGTTTCCCTTACACAAAGGCTTGTAAGGATGTAGCAGGCAAAAGCACTCAAGGAGCAGGTGGATGCTGCTCAACACAAGGAAGTACTTTTGAAGGCATGCGTACAACCATGGATTTATGAGGCATTCGTCATTATTGCCTCTATTGAAGCAAAGCTCACGCAGATGCAAGGTACATGGAAATAGGTTCAGGAAAGCAATTTAGCCATAGTGGTCTCTAAACAACATGTCTAGGAGGTACATCAGGTAGTTTCTCAGTGTGTTGCCGATATTGCAATGATCTAGGCAGACTTGGGAGATCTCTGCACAAAGATCTCTACACCAACAAAGTGACTCATGGGCGAGTCACGATGTTTGTGTTTGGGGCTTGTTGGGTGTAGGATCCCCCAAGGGAGTTTTTGGGGCTTAGAGCCCAGATTTTGGTCAAAATTGATAACTCTGATGTAAAGAATCCTCATTTTGTGGGCGCGGAGCACATTGCTTACAAATGAGTCATAGGGTTGTCCGCCTTTGATTTTGTAATGTAATGTTGGCTATAGAGATCTACCCATGGTACGTGGACCATGGGATTGTATAAATAGAGCGAGGCTCTAAGTAGTTAAAACATCTAAGAATTAGAAGTCTAAGGATGAAGAATTGAGTCATATCTAAGTGTAAAGTCTAGTTTTGGGTAATAGAGTAGGAGAAGGCTTTGAAGTTGAGTTCATAGAGGCCTAGTAGTCCACAGCGGAGTGCACAGACCCTTGCAACTAAGTGCACAGGGCGAGTCAAGTCTGTAACAGTTGGAAGCATTAATAAAGAGAAGTTTTATATCATTCCTATGTATTTATTTCTTGTTCTCTGCATTAAATGTATTGGGTATGAATTGCATTTCTACTGTTTATATGATGTAGGAACATATGCGACTATGTTAATTGAGTGAATGCAAGATAAAGTATATGTTTACGCGAAGTTAACTAAGATCTTAAAGAAGATAAGTGAGATAAGGGGTGTAATTTGGGGAAATAATGCAGGATGCTACCATAGCAGCGCGAAAGCACCTCAACCCCTGGTTAGGGTTGCGCATAGGCAATTATAATAGATCGCTAAGGTCTCGTAGGTCAGAATGGTGCATGAAGTGACCTACGCAAAGGTAGGGACATTTGGACTAAATCAACAACTCAGACATCTCAAGGGTGGGGAAACTTTGTTCTAGAATCCCCCCATACTGCTTCGGGTGAGACTTCAGTCCACGCTCTGCGGGCTGATGCCGAAAGGTCCAATAGTGTAGGGAATTTTTTGGCTAATTAACTCCGAACTTGGGTTAGGCCCCATCAAACCAAAAACAATCTAGTCAACTTCTCAGCTGGGTTGAAAGGAATGTCCGTCCAAACTATGTCCATTGGCTCATTTCCAGGTGGGAGTTTGGGTGTTTCTACCCTTTTCCTTTTCCTCTATCTCCTTACTACAACCTTGTGGAGCAGGCTGTAGAACACATCAAGTGGAGGGATTTCGGTCACTTTCAAGATGATCTTTGATGTGGTTAGCGCAGGGATAATCTTAGTCTGTTGGGATGTTGTCACCTTCTCATCCATAGGCTTGGACTGCTCATCCATGGATTTGGACTGCTTGTCCACAGACTTGGACTCTATATTCTCCTGAATATGCAGAGGAGTTTGACACTCCATTGTTTCTTTGGTATGTGTCGATTTGGGAGTGTCTTGTAGTTTCTAATTAAACTAATACCACTCCTGCTCCAAACTGTTGCCTTTGACCTTTGATCTGATTTATTTAGGTGGGGTGCTCATAACCTGTTTCTCAGCTGACTTCCTGCTAGACTTTGTTGTATTATCTGTGTCTTGGGCCTTTCCTATATCTGGTGTTTTCTCAATGTTCACCTGAGACTATATGTGAGAACTAGGTCCTTCACTATTAACAATCACACTTGGTGTAGGCTTATCTTTGATCTTCAACAAGTGCATTGGGATGACTTTGAGCCTTTCATTTTTGAATTACCAAAATATTTCAAAATCTTCAGGACTCAGGTTCGCTTTAGCATATTCGAATAATTGTTCAAAGGATTCGGTCGACTATAAAAGTTCTTCAAAATCGTTATCCTCATTGTTGTATGGCTTGATATTTACCACAATAGTGATGTTATATGTTATCCTCATTGCCTTTTTAGAAATGTATGAAGCCTGAGGGTTTCCATGTTTACTAACTCCTTAATGGCATGATTAAAATTTGCTAAAGCAAAATAACTATACTTGACAAGAAAAGAGGGCCATAATAACTTCTTGCTTTCTTTGAGGACTTTAGCTAGGCCTTTTCCCATGGTCTGGTGGGTGCTTTCCCTTGCTAACAATTTATCTGTAACATACAAAGGAAGGACATGTGGGTCATCTGTGCTACCAAAAACCCTAATCTAGGTGAACCATTCTTCAATAAAATATTTTACGATGGCTATAAGGTCCGTTGTGGCTTCTTGGGAAATCCTGGGGGCTTCCTTACTGAAAATTATTTTATGCAGGGGAAAAATAACATAATGACATATTTTATATAGAAATGAGGTATATATTGTGATTCCCATATTTGCTTATGACTAAGATGGATTGGGTAGGGGTCCTGTAAGGTCCATTTCCAACCCATGGTTAGAAATTTCGTGTAGAAACAGATGGCATACATAATGTAGGCACTAAAATAGAATGGGGGAAGGTTCTCTAGAGAGGATACCCTCTTTTATAGATATTCGGTAATCATAGTGGCTAGGTGATCAGATAGGATGGTGGCCCAATTCATGATGTGGGAATTAACACACGCATCAATCACAGGAATCCATTCTATGGAAAACTTAGAATTATTGGGAAACCCATATAGTTTACATAACATAGTAGTTGCATAGTTGTATGGGTTTTCCAAAGAGGCTATAACATAGATACCTGATTTGTCAAATTTGAATTTGTTGTCCAATACTCTCCAGCCTTGAATCAGCTTGAAGTGGTCTGTGTTCTTCTTTGCGAAGTTGGCAACATATGTCTTACATATATATCCTGAGGATTAGGTATATGGTACATTTTATTCATGTCCTCCACTCTGAATGATCCCATGAGTTCCACTATGGAATTCCTAAATTTCCTATCTTCAATGGTGAGGTTTTTTACCACCCGCCTGATCATATCCATGTATGGGATGATTTTAGCCCTCGCTCCTATCCCATGTAGGAAAGAATAGAAAACATCCTTGAATTGAATCCTCGAAGGTCTTGTTGATTCAGTTGTTGCTCTTGTAGCAATAATCTTGGGACGCTCGTCCCCAAGCCTATTGTATATGACCTCCCAATCTGTTGCTCCTCTGTTAGAGGTGTAGTCTGTATCAGATAATATGGGATCCATCTTTGTAAACTCGGATTCATAAATGCTCTTCTTTTTCTATTTTTGCATCACCTTCCTCAATGAAATGTCTTTTGTAGGTTGCCTGAAATGGACAAGATGTATTAGCATATATAGTATCGAGAAATTAAAACTGAAAGCTTTTCTGAAATGACTTTGGATCATGAGAAAGGTTTAATGAGATACTCAATGTTAACTACCCATAACTTGGAAAATTATTACCTTTCCTAGGGCCGCTAAATATTTATTAACCTGTCAATTCATTCATTTTGTATTTAAAACGCAATTATTTAACACGCTTACCGCTCTTATTCGCACATCACAATCTTTAAACATATACAATATAGCATTGTCTTTTCTATAAGGTGAGATACAATTACGATTGTCACAATATCACACTTCGCAAATTGTTAATGGGCGTTGTAGTGGCATAGCTTAATTACTTGCAAATTTTGCGAAGTGCGATTTTCAAAATGACAATGTGCTTATGATCGGAATATCATAGCAAGAGGTTTGATAGCACATCACAATTTTTTAAAGGTGTTTTATGATAGTAACATGGAAAAGCGTGATTTTCAATTTGCGATGAGGATCTCATCCTTGGGTTGTTTTGCAAGATTTTTCAAGTAAACTTCTTAGAGTTAGGTTATATTATCCTAAGACTAAAAATTTAAAAAGGGTCCCCATTTATATGTCTAACCTTAGCTATTTTTATTCATAAATGGGGGGGTAGTTTGATAGTACAACAATTGGCAATTCACTTGGGAGAACCACATATCTCTGAGTAGTTTTCTGGAATTTCTAAAACTTTAACAGTAATTAGAGTTATAGGAATAATAATAAAATGAGTTATAAAGTAAACAACATCTCTCTAGAATCATCATCACTTACTCAATTTATTTATTCAATTACTTTACTCTTGTAATGATATAACTACAAATGTTTGAATTAGTCAATAATAAGAGTTAAAGTGATATAGCAGGTGTTTTCTACATATTAGTTTTTTTGTGTTTACTTATTTATCACAGATAGAGCCTTTGCTGCCAGTAGGCGTTCATAGCCTCGACGGGGTTATCTTTTAACTAACAATGATTCATTATCCCATTTGAAGCAATTTTCAAATTTCAAAATTATATTCACTTGCTTTGGATCTCACTTGGATCTTGTCCCTCTTTCCTTTTTAATATAATCTTTTCTTTTAGGTTTCTTAAAAGACATCGTCTAGTCTTGGTAACCTAATAATGGTAATGTCATTCATTGGTTGCAACTAAACTGAACAAGTTGGCTCTTAATGAGACCCCTTGTCCTCTAATCGATCAGATCATTGGCTATTACCTTGTTTTGATATGCAGTATTGGTAATATCGATTTAATTATTTCCCTATAACCATGGTAAACAAGCTCGTAATGAGACTTTTTATCTTCTAAGTTTTGGATATTTAGAATTACACTCTGAAAAAGGAAAATTTTATCAAATGGGGTGGATTATTGCCTCTTTTGAAAGTTCTGGATGATAATGATAGAGTTTTAAGATGCTCATCTACAGAAAGTCCTTACTAGGTTAAAGATTCTTTTCTTGGCTGATAACAAAACATTCATACTCTAAAAACATAAGAGTTTGTTCATAGAATAAACGTTTTATAGCAAGATCAAGCTTTTCCAAAGAAATCAGGGTTTCTTTGGTACTTGAATGTCCTAATTATTTATTTTAACTTTTACTTACTTATATAAGTGAAAAATTAGAAATATTATCAAAGATTTTCTTTTGAAAAGCCAAATGCAAATACTACTTAACCTTTATTTTCCTAACAATATTAAAGGCAATATGATACAAAATTGGAAGAGGCTATTTTCTAAGAAAAGCATTTTTTCAAGATTTTCTCATTAACAGGAAAAGAATCCTTCTTACCTGATAATTCTTGTAAAAGAAACATTGATTATCCAATTTTCTCAATAATCTGAAAAAGGCTAAGCCATAGTCTTTGAAATTTGGCATGTTTACCTTTTTCCTCATGTGCTTTGTCCCATATAAAAACCAAAGCACCTATTTCAAAAACAAAATTAGCTGGTAGAGGTTGTATCAAACGAGGCTTTGACTAACTTTTGATGATGGAAGTGGGTTGCTTTGGCCTTTTCTCATTCTTCTTCAAGCTTAAGAATCTGAAATTGTCTAGCTTGGAGAGAGGAAGAAGGGTTTTCATCGATGAATTGCACTAGGGAAAGACTTGGGATTGTTATGTTTGTGGGAAGAACAACTTATTTTCCATAAACTAAAGCAAAAGGGGAAGAATTGATAGATCCCTTCTGTGTAATTATTTTTGCCCATAGAGAAAATTTCAATGCTTTGTGCCAATTCCTATAATTTTGGTCAATAGTCCTTTTGATAATTCTGATGATGTTTTTGTTCGTTAATTCTGCTAATCCATTACCTTATGGATAATAGTTGGTGTTATAGACATATTTGGGTAATTCAACCCCAATCACATATGTTGATAAACCAAGGTCTCTTTAACCCCTAAAAGTGTTTTTTCATACCCTAAAGAATCATGGTCAACTGATTACATCATTTCTTAGAAGTTCCACCAAAAAGACCACTCAAAACTGGCCAAAACTGTATCATACTGACTGCTCCATGGTCAAGGTGTGATGCATATTGGCTCCTACACTAGCTAGGTGTGATGCATACTGAAGAGGCCTTCTGTAGGGTGCGATGAGCAAGAATGGACAAATGGCTAAGACAGATTGCTAAGTGGATGCTCATGGAATCTTCTAGAAACTTCTCCCATGACACTTGCCTCTCTGAATTTGCTTAGTGATGAGTAAGATTTCAATGAAATCTCCAAGTGCAACCAAGAAATATCATTGGAATGACACTAATAAAAAAATCCAGAGCTGAATCACACCCTTGCAAGACATCTATAAATGGATCCCTCATCTGAGAGATCTAAAGGCTAGAATTTTGTAATTTGTAAGGAAGTGTTGTTGGTTTATTTTTTAGAAGGAAAACTGTATTTTCGGGTGATCTTGCTTTTCATGAGGTGAAGAGGGATTTGATGCTGGGAGGATGATGCTGGATTAGACAGCTGGGTTATAATCCTCTCTTATATTTCTACTATTAATAAAGTTCTTTGAGTTTTCCTCCATACAATCGTGTATTTGACAATCTTGTTATTTGTGAATGCAGTTGTATGTTCAATGTATTTCTGATTCTGCATTGTTTATGATATTATAGATCGAGATGATTTGATGGTATTTTGTCACTTTGGTTCTACAGATATTCTCTAAGCGGGACAAGTAGGAGAGAAGTGGCAAGCTCTATCAAGGGAGAGAGAAATCAAGCAAGGAATCAAGCAAAAGATCCAGGTTGGTCCCTTCTACTTCTCTTTTATCTATCATACATAAAGGAAATCACAAATTTCTTTGATTTTTTATTTCTAAGATAGCTACCCATCTTAGTGGGACTAGTAGATTGAAAAGACACTAGCTTTCCCAGAAATAGTTGGTTGAATATTTTAGCTTAAAGCCTCGCTTTAGAGCAAATTCTACCATTGCATTTCCAGAAAAGTAAGATGCATTGTCAAACATTAGAGCTGAGGGTAAGCCAATCCTGGTAATTATGTACTCATCAATGAAATCCATAATGCTTTCTATATTCGCTATCCTTAAGGGGATATATTCTACCCATTTTGTAAAATAATTAGTAGTTGTAAGGATGAATCTATGCAGTTTGGAAGAGTTAGGAACAATATCACCAATTATGTCTAATCCCCATTGTTCAAATGGTTGTTGGATGTTTACTGGTTGCAAAGGGAATGTTGCCTTCCTTTCTCTTTCGGCTATAGTTTGACAAGTTTTTCACTTTCTTGCATATTCATGTGCATCCTTAAATATCTTTGGCCAATAATATCATGCATGTAGGATTTTGTGAGCTGTGGTATTTCCCCTGAAATGTTCTCCAGCTGGTCCATCATGTAATTCCTGCATGACTTTTTCAGCTTCAGGTTTCTCCAATCATCTTAGTAATACTTAATCATATTTTTTTACAAACAATACATCATTGACTAATTCATATTGATTTGATTTCAACCTTAAATCACGCTTTGTTTTATAATTAATATGCATAGGAGCATATCTGTTCTTTAAATAAAATTTCAAATTAGCATATTGTGATTGTGTGTCATTGAGGATTACCTCTAATATTTGTGCTTCATTACCTTGGTATTGTTTTGGTGATAACTAGGAAGCTCCTGTTAACATCCTACAAAACCCTTGGCCCCTAAGAATTTTAGTTGGCTGGATTTCTACATCATATTCTTGAAGTACAATAACCCAATTGGCTCTTTTCTCCCCTACTTCTCTTTGGATTAATAATTGTCTTAATGCGAGGTAGGGTACTACTATCTTTGTATGGGCTTTAAGAAGAAAAGGTCTGAAATGTTTCAAGGTTTAAAAAAAAACAAATGCTTGTTTCTTGACAGCTGAATAATTTAACTTGGCACCTTGAAAGTTAGAACTGAATAAAGAGATGGGTGCCTCGATATTTTCATTATTCAGCTATGTTAAAACTGTTGCATATGATGTATTAGATGAAAAAGTATATAATACAAAAGGTTTGAGAATGTCAGGAGTTCCCAGTGAAGGATAATTAATAATGGCTTTTTTAGTAAACTCAAATGACTCCCTTTCATGTTTGCCCCATTTGAAAACTATATTTTTTTCGTATCATTGTTTGAAGGGGTAGGACAATCTGTGAAAAATCTGGAACAAATCATTTTACAAAATTAATTTGGCCTAGGAACAACTACATGGTCTTTTTTTTATGTGGTAGAGGAATATTTTCGATCTCTTGGACTCTATCAAGATCAATGTAAATCCCTTTCTTGGACACTATAAACCCAACGAGTTTTCCTTCCAGTAAAGCAAAATAAGATTTTTTTTGGATTTAAGGAAATACCATATTTCCCGCATCTTTAAAAAATGTGTGTCAGGTCACTTAAATGATTGTTCCTATCCTTAGAAAATATTTTTATGTCATCTAAGTAAATAACAATTGATTTATTTATCAAACCTTTAAAAGCAATATCCATAGCACGTTGAAATTTAGGACATATGTTAATGAGTCCAAAAGGCATCTTCTGATAGGCATATGTTCCCCACTTGGTGCTGAATGTTGTCTTTAATTTTTCATTTGGATGCACAAGAATTTGTTTATATCCTAAGAATCCATCGAGAATAGACATTAATTTGGAACCTGCAACTGATTGCAATATTTGTTCCATGGTAGGCAAAGGAAAATTATCTTTTTGACAAGCTTTTTTCAGGTTCCTAAAATCAATACAAATCCTAATATCATTGTTATTTTTCCTTACAGGCACCATATTCGATACCCACTTAGAGTGTTTAACACGGAAGATTATTTTGGCTTTCAAAAGTTTGTTCAATTCAGATTTGATTTAACTCTCAATATTTGGGTGAATTTTGGGAAGCTTCTGTTGAACTGCGTTTTCGTTCAAAGTCATAGTTATGGTATGTTGAATGACAAAGGCATCATAGGTTTTGAGATCTGTGTAATCCTAGGCAAAGACACCTTTGTATGTGTTCAACAACCTAATGAATGGTATTCTTTCTTCTGATGATAGGCCAAGACCTAGATTGACATTTTGAGGTTTTCGGTTGACCCTAAGTTTACTACCTCAAATCTCAAAGTAGAACTTTGAGTTTTTGAGTTAGTAAATTTCTTGAATCTATACTTTAGATCATAGAGATCTTCCATCTTAACTACAGATTTCGGGATTGGGTTTTAATTTTGATCATTTTTAATTTGCAGATCATGCTCTTGTTCATCTATGATCTGTTACTCATAGGACCCTTCTGATGTAAGGAAATTAACTATATATGCATCATTATTGAATACTCTCCAATTTGTTACATTATCTGGAATAGATGGCCTAAATATTAACTTTATTGAAAATATGTCTGGACTGAAATCTTTTGAGGGTATAAGCTTGGATGCCACATTAGCAAGTAAGTCAACACTTGTGTTTTGTAGTATAGGAATTGAAGAAATGTTGTAGAGAAGTGAGAAGTCATATTCTGGGCTAATGATTGATAATTTTTAAGGTGCCTAGAGACACAAATAATTGTATTTATTACCTGCTTCACAATTATTTAAGAATCACCATAGACTTGCAGATATTTGACATTAAGGGCAATGGCTTTTTACAGTCCTTGAATCAATGCTTCAAATTCAATGACATTATTGGTGCACTGAAATTCAAGTCTTTCCACTAACATGGTTTTCTCTCCTTGCGGATTGATCAAAATTCATCCTATGCCTGCATCGTCTTCAGATTTGGAACCATCGAAATAGAGAGTCCAAAACAAAGAATTATTTGAAATTTTATCTACTAAATTTACACACTTGGAAGCATCGTTTTGTGAAAAAAATTCTATTTGAGACACTATAACATTATCTAGAAAGGGATACCTCTGAGCATGAAAGGATCCCAAAAATGACTCAGTCGAGTAATTTCCAATGATGTTATTGGTGAAGGCAACAAGATCATTGCTTCCTTGCTTCCCTCAAGGCCAATGACTATATATTTCATGAACTTTCCTCAGCCTACCCTGATTTGGTTTGGTTTACCATTGTGTGGCAACCACATGCGAGGCCAATCAATTGCGAAGTAACCATGCAACTTTTCAAACCAATCCCTAGTAAGGATTAAACCATAAAATTTAGGGATGTCAGCGACTAAAATATCAATTATTTGCAAAAATTTTGGATTAGAGGAAATTCTAATTGAAACTGATTTTATTTCTCCAAGTACCTCTACTTTTGTCCCGTCTAATTGAAATATGTGTACAACAGATTTTAGAGGTGTAATATTCAATTTGGTGCACACATCTCTTGGCATAATTTTGGAAGAGGCTCCTAAATCAACAAGACAGTTATGAACATTCCTGTTGAAAGTTTCGTGAGTGATCATAAATGGAGGAATATGAGAAATAGATCTATCACCAATTAGGACTAAATCTGAAGGATCTACTTTGTTGGAAGATGACAGAGGTTTTCCCATATTGTAAGCAGCTTGAGTAACTCCAATAGATGGCAGAGGGGATACAGGAACTGTTTTTAATTATCTTAATAAAATTTTATGATGTTGCTTGAGTTTATTGAGTTCATGCAATGAGATGTTTTCTCTAGTCCTTTTCATGTCTTCGACTATATTGTATTCCAATGTATCTGAGATTAACAATGTTTTGGAAGTATTTGGAGGATCTAGAGGAATAGGATCGATTTGACTAGTATTAGATTTATTAGTTACTACTTTCTCCTTTACATGAGTAGCAGTTTTTTGTTTTTGATTTGTAATAGACATGTCAGGAGATTTTTTACTTATTGTAGTCACTGGCATATCTTATGCCTCTTCTTCGTTTTGGAGGATGAAATCCCACATTCCATTTAATTCAACTTCTTCTTCCCTTTCAGTTTCCTCTTTGGATGGTGAGTCTTCTTATACTTCTTGATCAGACTCATCATTTGAAATGGTGTTCAAGGGTTGTGATGCAAAAGAATGATTCCTTTTAAATGAGCGAAAAAGGTTTATTGGGAGTAGAGGATTTTGCAACCTGCTTCTTGATTTCGACCATTTTATTAGACATCGTCTTTAATACTTTATGAAGGCCTTCAAGATCGAAAGGGTACTTTAAAGCTTTATTTCTAGAATCATCATTAAATGTTACTTTCTTTGACTTCCTCTTGTCTATTTGTGATCTCTTTTCCAAAGCTATAATCCTTCTTTCTACAGACAGGGATTCTTTCATGTTTTCTACAAGGGTAGCCTTATTGGCTCTAGTTACGAAAATTTCAATATTAGAGGGAAGAGATGATATGCAATATCCTATTTGTACATCTACGATAGGTTTTGAGGTAGTTGGGATTATATTTAGCAACTTGTTAAATCTGGAGTTGAATTCTTTGATCCTTTCATCTGAGTTAGCTTTTAAATTAGAAAGATCATTGATCAAGGATGCTATGGTCCTATCATCACCAAATTTTGCAAGAAATACTTCTTGAAAAGTATCCCAGTTCCTAATTGAACCTAGTATAAGGGAAAAATACCAATATCTAGTAGATAATTGGAAGGTATAAGGGAACAATCTGATTACAAAAACTTCATGTGCAACTCCATTAAGATTCAAGGCTTTACATGTTCTTTGGTCGGAAGACCATCGTCGAGATTGTACTTCGGTAGCAATTTTTTTGGGTTTGATGGGAGTGCATTTGGATTTGCAACTAGGACAACACCAGGGTTTTATCTAAGGTTGAATAGGTTGATTGGCCATAAATTGAGGTGGATACTGAGAAGATGGGAAGGTCAGTCTAGAAGTAGGTATAGATGGTGAAGAACTTACTACTGGGTTAGTACTACTAGCAGCAGTCATAATTGGAGAAGTTGATAGTTTAGAAGTTGTGGATTGAGTAGAAGTGAATGGGGAGGTGAATGGATGGAAATATGATGTGATCTTGTTGGTATCTGATTCAGATATTGGTGAGGTAACTTTCCTACGTTGTGGAGGGATGGGGAACTCAAAAGGGGTTACTCCAAGTCTTTCACTTTGCAATCTAGTTAATACACTAGATTTTTGTAATAAGGAAGTAACACTTTCATCAAAAACTTTGGGCCGCTATGGATTCTCATAAGAAATGGATATCTATTCCAATTTTTGTATCAAAGAATGGAATTCGGGAGACTCAAGAGTGTAATATGGGGAAGGTGCTTGTCTTACTACTTCAAGAGATGAGGGAGATGTTTCTATAACTTTATATTTCTAATTAGGAGATTATGAATGAGATCTAGAAGATGTATAAGTTGTGGAGGGGTTTTGACTCTTATGAATGTTTTTCGATTGATCTTTAGGTTTATATGCCATTCATAATCATATGGCCCTCCTTCTAGTGCAAAAATGGCATGGCCTCAAATTTCTGTTGCCCCAACATGTGGGATGACCACCCGATCCAAACCTTAAGACAACTCCTTTTCCATTTGAAGTGGTGGCTCCGACTGGGGATAATGGAACCAATTTCCTAGTGTGGGTTTTAAGATGAGAGTGGGTGGTTCATGATATTTTGCAATAGAATAATGATAATCTAAATGACCTATTCTATCATGTAAATCTCTAACTAACTTATTCTAATATAAACCTAGGTATTTATGTGTGGTATGCGATCTACAAAGATATTTTTTTAGCATGTGATAATAAAGATTAATCATGCATAAACATAGATGATAACGTATAAGATAATTTCTTCGACTAAATAGTTAGTCAAAGAAATTTATAAAATATATCACATATAAGATAAATTATATATATGGAAATTAACAATTTCAGCTAGGCATCATAAAATAGTGCAATTAACGCTTAACAATAAGAATAAATATCACATATAGTTCATGAATGTAAAGTGTTGTCACTAATTAAAAAAAAAAAAAATAGAATCAATCATACAAGATAATAGTACCATACATGCGAAGTTCTACTCATTTAACTAATGACATTAGTCAAAGAAATTTATAAAATATATCGCATATATGATAAATTATATATATGAAATTAACAATTTCAACTAGACATCATACAATAGTGCAATTAACACTTAACAGAAAGAATAAATCTCACATACAATTCATGGATGTAAAGTTTTGTCACTAATTAAACAAAAAAAATAGAATCAATCATACAAGATAATAGTACCATATGTGTGAAGTTTTGCTCATTTAACTAATGACATGGATCAACTCATTTCTTCAAATCAAATTATCTTCCAAGAACACAATAATGCATCAATAAAGGAAGGTAGCCTGATATCTAAAAGAAATGATCATGTTCCATAATTTCACCAAAGCATTCACAAACTTACAAAAGTGCATTCTTTGCAAATTATTTTGATAAAAATTATGGACCCTTCTCTAAATGCATGAGAAGGGTATAAATGCTATTCTAACTAATGTGAAAAAACAGATTATACAAACATTTGAGGAGGTTTAAAACAACCTTCCTCCTAACTAGTTAACTAACTCTAAAAATAAATAGTGGCTTGATGAGCAGAACTAAGATGATGATTTTCTATCTGCCAGCTTATCCTTAAAATCGCATATATCAGTCATTGGTTTGAGTTGAGGAGGTGCCCCAAAATGTGTCCTGAGCTTTCCTGTGAAAATTGCATCGGTGAGAGGTGGCAGCATCCACTGAGTCAAATGAAGTGAGCAGTTAAGGGTCATGATCTAGCTGTGTGGATTCATGAGGTATTTCCAATATGACTCCCAATTGGTTTTGGTCAATTTTGTGATAGCTTCCTTTTGAGTCTCTACCTTTTCCTACCAGCGTTTATGCAAAGCACCTAAATTGGGCATTTCTTTTAGACTACCTTCCTTTACCAGGTTGGTGACAAAAAAAGTGTGGTTCATTACCTTGACTATAGTCTTCAATACCCTAGCTTCCTTTGTTATTGCTAGCTCAGCTTGCTTGATTCTTGTGTCCCAATCCATGAAACGAATGTATTTTTGTGTCTCCTTAATTTCAAGCAGATTGGATTTCCTTCCGTCTTATCTTTCCTGTCATTTAATGAACTCTGAGATTCTGGTGTTCAAATCAGTAAAATCGATTCTCTGGTCGATTTCCTTATCTATAATATGGTTGCTAGTGATCAGATAAGGAGTAATGTGTGACATCTTTCGGCATAAGTGCTCTTGCTATTTCATCAGGAGAGAATTTAGTTCCAACGCCTCTTTAATGAACTCCTCAGTAGTAGGAACATCATTATATCTTTCCCTGGTTTGCTGCAATTCTTAGAGTTACACTTCTTTATCTGATATATCAGCTTTGTGACTTATTTTCAGGACCTCCATGCTCTGTTGCAATTGGGCAAGTTGCTCAGCTGCTTGCATGTTCACACTTGATTTCGTTGTTTTGAGCTATTTCTCAAGCTGTGCAATCCTCTCTTCCTTTTCTCTCAACAAATAAGACATCTTGGTAGCTTTTTCCATGGTGGTCGTTACATATGCTCCCCTGAATTGTGAAAATCTAGTCAAGTTCTCAGCTAGGTTGAAAGGAATGTCCCTCCAAAGTATGTCCATTAGCTCATTTCTAGGTGGGAGTTCAGGTGTTTGTACCCTTTTCCTTTTCCTATGTCTCCTTACTATAGCCTTGTGGAGCAGGCTATAGAACACATCAAGTGGAGTGGATGATATGAGTGCAGCAAGATTTTACTCTCTTTAATGACACTAGTCTAAGTTTTGTGATCTTGGGAAGTTTACTCACCAGTACTGAGCCCAAGATCTTAGCCTAGACTAATATGTGTGTATGCTCAAAAGGATTTACTGATATCATTTATTACGAGATTGATTTTAAAGGTACTTTATTAATTTCTTCGGAAGGGGTGTTGACATATGGAGTTTTATGAGATTGTGACTCAAACCATGCAGAAAATATGCTTTTTAATTTCAATTCGATGAATAAGTTATTTCTAAAAGGAGATAGTTATCCATACATCAATTGAGTACCACGCATCCAATGCAATAAACACATGCACAACTTGCAAACATGAAATTCTCTCTAACAAATAATCCAATATACATATGCAGAATCAAACCAAATAAAAAAGAAAATCATTTAAGAAATATTTTTCATTTTCTTTTCCTAAAAAACAAATGCACTTAAGTTGTTTTCCTAAAAATAAAAATGATCAGAAAAATATGCAACCAAATACAGTGCATAATTGCAAATCCCTAAAACAAACTATAAGCAGCTTCCCAAGCCAGGAATTCATAGAATGCGATTATTATCAAAATATTACCTGTCTAAAACTCCTCATAAGAAGGTACAAAGTGTTAATGGCAGGACCAATTCTCTGTTGACAAGCCTGGGGGGTGTTATAACTCACTAGTTTGCATAGCTAAGGTGTGTTACAAAAACAAAGATTGTAAAAATAGCCATTCAGGGTCTGACAAAAGGCTATGCATAGCAAAGGAGGTTTTGAAGCATCCTGAGTAGTCAGAATGGTAACCAAGAAGAAAAGGGAAGTCTAGAAACAAAGAGAGATCTAGGAACATGGAAGGTAAAAACTGGGAACTAAGTATAGTCCCTAGTGAAGTCACCAATTCTGCTATAGGGATTAATTCATGAGTGGTTGTGGATGAGATAAACTCTTGGATCTTCCTAGCATCCAAGATAGACTGTTTCAAATTAGTTGCAACTGTCACAAAGAAACATACATATATCCATCTTAATGCATGATAGAAAAAGCAAAGGAAGAAGGATTACCGTATTCCTTGGTGTAGCCCTACTAAAGAACTCAATGTACCAAAGTGGAATACCTCTCCATTATCTCCTAGATCGCTAGACAAGACAAAGTGTAATCCTACAACATATAAAATTTCATAATCAAAACATTAATATAAGTGAATATATAAGCTAGCATGCATCTAAGCTACTTATTAATTACGGAATCAAATCAACATGTAGGAAAACGTGACATCAACACCATCAAGTAGAAAACACAAAAACATATCTATATTATTAGATAGAAGAAGAATGATTGCAACCATCTTGGATGGATCAAGCCTCCTCTGGTCGTTCCTCTCTCTCTCTCTCTTTCTCTCTCTCTCTCTCAATGTCTTGTCATAATAACAATACTAAATCTCTTGGAAAGTTTTCACAACCAATCAACCACTTTCACAATGACCAAGCCTCCAATATATAGATGATGAGAGGCTCATCATTATTAATTCCTTCATGAGTTCCATTGAGAAAATTCTAGGATGTTTCCTCTCTTTATTGCTATTTCCCTTTCCATGAGACTTCGTAAGGAATATAAATGTCCTTATTTAGGTCAAAGGTAGATGTTTCTTTCTTTTCGAGCTGACATTTGAGCAAAAAGTGGAGTTTCAATCAGTCAAATCATGCTTTGATGTCTAGAATCTCACAAATATTTAGTAATGCTACCCTTTAGGAAAAAAAAAGTGTTAACCTAGGGATTAACACCCTTGGCTAGTAGATGGAGCACATTATAAATCTTCTTATCTATTTGTGGGGTACTTTACCTTGATAAATAGGCCTATGATTTTGGTGTGGTCTTTACCCAATGTGTCTTTCTCCTCTCAACTAATGAGGAGGTCATTTTCCTGTATAACACCAGATTATTTATTCATTAATACTGATCCAAATAAATGTTGGCATTATTACTATTTTTTTTTCCTTGATGGCAACCTACATGATGAGTTGTCTTTTGATGGCAACCTACTTGATGAATATGTCAATAGGATGTGTCTACATGTGATAGAGAGTGTGGTCAAAGGCATAGAATTTCAAAGATAGAGGATTGATAAAGTTGAAATTTCAAGAAGTATACACAGGTTCTATAAAGGAATGCCACATACACACGCAAGTATAAAGAAGGAAATAGGAGTATAGTTTTTACACCACGGTATTCTAAATACCAAGGGTCTTTAGCATGGTATTGACCTATTGTATTGAGCCCATCAATAAATATTGTATCATGTCTAAGAATACCATCAAAATTAGTATGGTTTTGACTTGTGGTATTGGATAAGGTCTAAGCTATATAAGGAGATGAAGGTCAATGTTGTAGATGTGTGCAAGTGATGAATATTTTCATGAATAGTTAGATCTAAAGCAAGTGTGTATGTAATCAACTATTATTGATTTGTTTTTATCTAAAACTAAGTATGCACCCGGGAACTTGATGATGGATCAGATCCAATAGATCTGAAATGACAATGTTGATTATGGGTTGATTTGATCAGTGATGATAGTGTCTTGACATTTGATTTTTTTGTGTATGCCGAGATCTAGATATGTCTAGATTTTTGTGATGCAGTTAAGGTTTTTAACAATAATTATAGATGTATACATTGGTTTTATAATCTCAAAGGTGCCTGCACACGTGGGTTTAACACTGGTAAATCGCGTATATATTCATATCTATATGCGGGTTTTTTTCCCTAAAAATGTGTATACACATGGAAATGCTTCAAGGAAAGCACATATATATGCTAGGGTTTTTCTAGAAATATGTTTGATCAATTTAATTAGTCTTACTATGTGTCTGTTGTCTATCAATAAAGTCTTACTGGATGATTTGGGCTTAATAATGATGTTTTGATTGAGGATTGATTGATTGAAGAGTGATGAAGCTACTAGCTATTTGTGATTGAAGATCAGGGATGGTTCTATGATTATTTCAGAATGATGTAGTGGTTCTATTTATGATTCAGTATTTACTTCAGAGTGACATTGGTGTAGTTTCAGGGTTCAATGTTTTGAGATCTATACGCAGGTATGATTCAATGAAGTCACGTATACAAGAAAGTTTTCTTCAAAAAAGTAGCCTATATATTCTGATATTTATTGATGAGGGTTTTTTAGTTATATGATGCTGCGTTTGGGTTCAGTATTAGTACTCTCGTTAAATGATCTAACTATTCTAGTTGTTGGAAATTAAGTTGATTGAGTTGGGTTTAATTTAATTCAGTGATTGGTTGATTCAGTTGGTTCAAAGATTGGTTCTTTCAATTGATTATTGAGTGATTTGTGTATTGATCAGTTTTCAGTCTTGATATTTTATTTTGGGCTGAAATGATGGTAGTGGGTCTAGTCTGGAAATTTGATGAAATGTGACCTACATTTGTGATGGTTTGTATCAGGTGGATCTAGCATGAAAACTTATGAAATGTGGTCTATGAGGGTGTTGAGGGTTCAAGCCTTAAATGAGGAAGTTGAAGCTTCCTTCCAGTGGTAGCTTGTAAATCAGATTAGGGGGTTGGAGCTCCTTTCTAGTGGGCAATGGAAAATAGGATTAGGGGGTCAAAGCTCTCTTCCAGTGGATGCTGGAGAATGAGAGAATGTTGTAGCCTTCTCTAGGTGGGTTCATTCCTTTTGGTATGAGTCTGCACCAGTACATGATTGTAAGAATTTTTATTTATAATAAAATGAAGACAAAGATGGCAACAACAATGGTTTTCTCCCACATTTGGTTTCCACCTAAAAATCCTTGTCTTCATGTGTGTTGATGTGTTTCTTATGTGTGATGGTTTATTTTGTTATTACTACACATGTTTATTGTTTATTTAATTTCTAATGAGGTATTAATGCACTAGCTCAGGATAAATAGATGATGAATTAACTGAATAGTAAGTTTACTGGATATACGCTAGTTGTCTAAGTAATAGTCATGTACATACATGGGTTCTCTTCAGTAAAGTCACGTATAGAAATGTGGATATGAAATTTGAAATGTTTAGTGATTTGAAAATACTGATTCACCAACCCCCCCGCCCCCAATATTTTCCCATAAATTGGCATCAAAGAAATTCCTTTAGTAGAAGCTTGATTGCTTGAAGAAGATCCATCAAGATGAGTAGTTAAGAAGGAGTATTTTCTACTAGACCACCTATATTTTATGGAACTAACTTCATCTTTTGGAAATTTAGGATGAGAGCATACTTGTAGGCACTAGTAGCTAATGTATGGGAAATTGTTGAAAGCGGATCTCAATATCCAGCCTCCATTCCCACGGATACTGCTGGGAAAGAAACAATATGAAATCAATGCAAAAGTTGTAAATTCCATCTTGGGAATTCTGGCTGAGTCTAAATTTATAAAGGTAATGTAGTTGAACACAACAAAGGGAATGTGGGATAAGATTATCCAAATTTATGAGGGCAACACCAAGGTAAAAGGTGCTAAAATCGAAACATTCAAAATACAGTATGAGACACTGAAAATGCATGATTATGAAAGCATTGCAACATTTTTTCTTAGAGTATATGAAATTATTAATTCCATGAGAAATCTTGGTGAAGAAATAAAATATGCTACTATTGTTGAAAATATTTTGAGATCACTAACTTTGAAGTTCAGTTCCAAAGTCTCCATTATTAAAGAAATGTGGGATCTAAAAAGTCTCACACTTGATCAACTCTATGGAATATTGACAACATTTGAGATGAGGAAAGGTGGTCCTTCAGACAAAAGAGAAGTAGCCTTGAAAGCTACTACAAAAGGAAAGGAAAAGGAAGAATGATATGTATCTGAATAAGAAGAGGAAAACTTCATAAAGAAACTCCAAGTGGGTACTGGAAAATTCAAAGGTAAGCTTCATGTCAAATGTTTTTCTTTTGGTAGAGTTGGTCATTACACTGCTAAGTGTCCCTATAGAGAAAATCATGAGAAAGGGAAATTAGTTGCAAAAATAAATAGGAGAAGGTTTGAAAACAAGAGAAATTTTTATACACATGAAGATAGTGACAGTCTTTCAAATGGTGAAGAAGGTGACTCTGAACAAGAATGTAAATTACTTATGGAATTTGAAGATAGAAGTAGTAATGCGTTTAATGGTCTAGAAGAAAAGAATAGTTTTATTGAAAATTTTGACAGGGATATATCAGATGCGGTGACATTTACAGATGTCAGAAAAAATTCAAGTTTAGGAGTAACCCGCTTTCTATTGATCAAGAATGAAGAAGATGGTAATAAAGAGTTATCAGTTATGGACTCTTGTGCTAACTGTGATCCATTTCCTTGTCTATTTAATAATGATAGAGATGATGAAAGTAAAGAAACTGATTTTTCACTCATGGGTAAAAGTGAAATTAAGCACGCTATAAGGAAGGCAAATTAAAATTTGATGCCTCTAGAAGTAGAAGATCATCGCAAGTGAGAAACAATGTACAATGAAAATGTTTCTATGCCAAGAAAAGATAGTTATAAACAATGGAAGGAAAATATGAAGTCTAATGTAATGAATCTTGATGTTTGTTGTCTAGTATGGAATGGCTACATCAAATCTCCTCCATCAAATGAGGAAGTGAAAAAGAATAGTAAGGCTTTGAGTAACATCTTTTGTAGAATGCCTGATTAAACATGAAATAAGGTTATGCATTGTACAACTGCAAAGAAAGTGTGGGATAATCTAAAAGTGATCCACGAAGCAGATTCCTCATCAAGGAAACTGTTAGGTAATCCCTTTCCTAACAATGTGTTAGCACCTAAATCTGCCTTAGGCTAAAGGAAGGAAAAATTCAGGGTAACCACAAAGCACGCTCAGTCTGGTAGATAGCCCTACCAGAAGGGCTCTCTTTGAGTGACGCTCAGTGAAAAGATAAATGAAACGGTCTGAGATGACTTACAGTGAAATAATGATCTTAGGCTAGTAAGTTAACATGGATACAAGAAGTGATTTTCATGAATGACTGTGTTTCGGGGATGGTATGGGACCAATGGACCACAATGAACAGAGAATTTAATACAAAGGTACAGATTACTTCGTGAGGCAAGACAGGCGGAGAGTCCAACAATTTAGTGTGAGGCAACGTGGAATGGAGAGATTTCTTAGGAGGGTGAAAAGGGCATGGGCAACATGAATCCGTTTCAACAAAAGAAGAACACTGAACATGAAATTTTCCCACAGGAAGAGCAATAAAATTGAATTCTACCTTATCTAACTTAGACAATTTCACTGGAAATGAATATGAAATGAACTATGAAACATAACAAGATACATAGGAAACATAAGAGACACATTTAATACACTCACAACCACATGAATCTCATGAAACAGAGCCGCTGCCTTTCATTAATCCTCTGTAAAAATATACAATATAGAAACAGAGTTTCTTTCCCAAAGTCTCCCAAAAGTTACAAGCCAACCAACACTTTGCAAATAGTTTGCATACAATATATAGAATGTGCCATGAAGAGATAGAATGCCCAAGGGTTGGGGAGTTACTCGAATCATTACAAAATGGAGGTGAAGAGCCAAACATCAGCTACAGGTGCAGCGTCACAAACATGACAAATGGCTTGGGTGACTGTTTACCTTCCTTTGCCACTTGGATAGAAGCCCATCTGGACTGAAAATATTTTAAATGCCACCTTATGTGCCGAAAACGTGAAGTGTAGATGAGCGGCCCCACTTTGGAGAAGTCACGAATCGAAGCTTCGCGAAAGAGAGGTAAATTGGGCCTTTTTTCCTATATGCGCCGCGCCAATTTCTATATGCGCCATGCCACTTTGGGTCCAATTTTGAGGCACTTGTAGGAGTCCAAAATGTGCCCAAGTGTGCTTGTTGGAAATCTTGTCCTATCTACCTTCTAAACCAAATGGAATTTTTCATTTGGAGCTCATTTTCCCCTCCAAATCTTCATTCTCCCAAGACTGCCTCCTGTGTGTCAAAATAGGGGCAGAGAGGTCATTTTTTGGGTGTTTTTGACCTCCTGGAGACTTAAATCATGCCCAAATTTCTTGCCAGAGTGCCAGTAGTTGTAATTTTGCATGCTGAATCCAAAAATTCATGCCATTTCTCATTTGGAACTCCCAATCCTACGCGTCGCGCCAGTGGCGCGACGCACAAGGAGAAAAAACCTGTGTTTGTGACCAAAAATTTCCACGTGACCAAAATTGTCCCAAATTTCTTGAAATTTGGGATGGAGGTTCTCTAAGAGGCACTATGCTGGCCATAGAAGCTTCAGCCAAGGTTTGAAGCCGATCTTGCTCTTTTACCTCTTTTGCCTCTTTTGTTGCTTTGATCAATTTTGCCTTCAAGCTCCTTATCCGGGCCTTTGCACTCATGTTCTGTGCCCTATAATGATAAACCATCCTCCTCAGTATGGTTTTGTCTTTGTTAGCCTTCTCCAGTAGCCTCTCAAGGTCTATGTTGATCTGCTCTAGCCAGGACTCATGGTCATCGTTGATCTCTTGCTCCAAGGTAGTGAGCTCTATCCTCCTTTGCTGGGCAGCTTGTCGATTCTCACGGATGCTTTGCAGCTCCATGATTGTACACTGGTCCTCAAGCTGCTTGTTCTGCTACTCCAAATACCTCATGATCCATCTGGCCCTCTCCACATTGAGTGACAAGTCTTGGATCTCTGTGTTCTGCTCCTGAATGGTCATCCTAAGTCTGGTACTCATCTCATCTGCCTCATCATCCTAAATGAGGATGAAATTGGCCTCCTGTTCACCTGATGGCTCCTCATCATGCACAGGATTCTTGCCCTTGTCTTGTACCTGTGTAGTCGATGCCGGAAGCGAGGCCCCTTCAACCCCGAGTGGAGATAACACTCGCTTTGCTGCTGCAAAAAAGTGCCTACTGCCTCTCTGATATGTCACGAATATTGGCATAGTCATGGTCTCATGGTGCTCATACTGATGAGAAGGACCACCTAGCTCATGCTCTGGCTCTGATAGTACCTGTGAAGTGCTGAAGAAGTCACTGGAGATGAAGTCCTCCCAAGCAATGCCCTGCAATCCCAACTGATGATCTACCAAAATCCGGATAAGAGCAAAGTGATACACACTGTTAAGCTACTGCTGAGGGGTCTTATGCAACAAGAAGGTGTTCATCCTCTCTATGTTCCTGCATGTGAAAAATGGGAGGTTCATCATCCTCACCCTAGTAAAGTGCATGAGTAACCAGATGTGATAGGCATATAGGCGAGAGAACCTCCCCTCACAGCTGGAGTACTTCATGATCAACTTCATGAGTGGAGCATACTCATCTTTCAAGTATCTGAAGGGAAAGACTCTTGTGAGCTGACTCAAGAATCTGGCCTTGATGTAAGGCTCATAGTGTTGCCTATCCACCTTCTTTTTCTTATGCCACTATTCTCCAACATTTGGTATGCTTGTTGCCACTGGGATAGTTTCGGGTGTCAATGTGAAGGTCACCCCGACTAAGATAGACTGAACTCCATGTAGATTAAGTACAAAAAGATGGGCTAACTCATGATGAACTCTAACATTCACCACCCTTTGAAAAAATTCAAAACATGCTAGGTGCTGGAAACATGACATGGCAAGAGGGCATGCTTGTAATTCAGTGAGGGTAGTGGGCTCATCCCTGACATCTTTTCCACTCTTGTGATGTCTCTTGGGAGCCTGCTCTTCCGATGATGAGTCACTTTGTGTCTCCATCTCATACTCTGATGAATGCTGTGATGCCATGGTTGCTGTGTGTACTATACTTAGGCTGCCCTTTGATGATGGTGTGAAGCTGGGTGCTCTTGTGATATATGTCACCAAGGGGAACAATGAAACAGGGAGTATTAGGACGGGAGTAATGTGATGGGAATAGGGGTTATGGGGAGAAGTTTGTTTAGGGATTATGGAGGGGGTTTGGGTATTTTGATAGGGTAGGGTTTGGGGTGTTATGTTGACAAAAGAGTGGAGTGATGGGGGATAGGGTTTGGTAGTATTTTAGGGTAGGGATAATAGAAAAAATGAGAAAGGGAGGATAGGAAAAAATGGTAGGAGAGGGAAAAATGAGGAGTGAAATGGAACCTTGGCTCTAACACCACACTTTTACAACCCTAGCCATCATGGTTTTTGGTGTTTTCGTGTGGTTTATTTTAGGAGTTTTTTTGCATTCAAACATCACCATAAACCACCATATCATTTATAAAATTTGATGAACAAGTCATGTCATAGAGCCTACCTTTCACTTTGATGGGCTTCACAAAAAATTTGAAGTGATTTGGCACTGTTTCGGCCCTTGGTCTGTGTGCACTGCGCGCAAAACCTAGTGTGCCACACCCTAGGTGTGCACCATGCCCATTGAAAACTTGAACTGAGGGTCAGCTCTGTGTGCGCCGCTCCCCTATGTATATGCATTGCGCTCCTTGAAACTGCCTCCAACTCGCTCAAACACACACGATGCACACTCGAACCCTTTGCAACATTTCTATAAGTCTTGGATTAGCACAATGACTTTGATTTTGATGAAAACTTGTATATAAAGCCTTGGAAGTGATGGGTTAAATTTTTGCTTCCTCGAAAACCCATTTTTCTAATGTTGTGTTTTGACACTTTTTCACTGACTTTAAAACACACTGATTTTGAGTTTCCCTTTGAAATTTTAGCTCAAATGATGAATTTTTTGGCACTCTCTTCAGGGATTGCACGACCAGACATTTGGCCACAGAAACCATGACTGCATCTGAAGAAATCAACTGACGAATGTTTTGAAAATTTTGTCATAAATGACACTATTTGACTTTTCTTCAAAACAGAGTTTTGAAGAAGAGTTGAAGTCTATCCACATGATGATGAAATTCTCTAAATCATAACTGAGTAAGGGCCTCACTCTGGCCTGCATGGCTTTGTTTGAAAACCAAATTGATTAATCCCTAGACCTAATTATCGAAAAATGACTTTTGTCCTTTAAAGGACCAGACCTTGACTCTCATGGACTTTGGTGATCATTGACAAAAGACCTGAGCCAGCAGGAGCCAGAAATGAGGGAAATTGACTAGCATGACCTTTTCTGTCAGATTATGTCATGCCGCTGCTAGAATGCAACTGAGTGAATGGAGCGGGACACCTAAAAATGAAATGCATAAAGATTTTTCATCTCTGACGGAGGACTGACCAGACCGACTCTAACATTGGCTCCAATGGGGGATGGTAGCTCCTTGGAGGTGCCAAGAACAACAAATCTATGGAAGAGCTAGACAGTGCCTTCATCCATTGGGCTATGGAGTCATTATTTCAATAAATAACACAGGACTCTGACTCATTTATGAAACTGAAATGACCAAAAACTGACTCAAATTTGACATTGAAATGACTCGAAGACTAACTTAACAAACTCTAACTAAACTGAAATAAAATGGTATTTACAGTGATAGTGGAAGTAGCATTAATAACTCAAAAATGGTACCGCTTGAGCAGCCAACCGTTGATCGGCCCTCCTAGACAATCTGCCCCCTTCATTTCCTTCAGAAGAAAGGCATTCTGACCCCAATATGCTGCAATCTTGAAAGGACCTTTCCAAAGATTCTTGAACTGACCGTGCTTGCCTTTCTCCTCATTCCTTGCATCCCCCTTCAGCACCACATCATCCACCTGAAATTTGTCCACCTTTGCCTTTCTATCATAAATTTTCTTGATCTTCTCCTGCAATTTGGATGTGTTATTGAAAACTTCTTCTCTGGTCTGCCACAAGTGGACCATTTGATTGAACCTTCTCTGCATGGGATCTTCTTCACTGTCGGCCTCCTGAAGAAGTTTGACTACCGGGGTAGTGAGAGAGGTAACAAATATTGTATCAACTCCATAAACAAGCTCAAATGGTGACATGCCAATGGATTTCTTCTGACTAACCCGATCAGCCCAAAGTGCATTAACCAACCTCTTATGCCAGCTCTTCTTATTTATTTCTAGAAGCTTCTTGATTATGTTGAGCAATAATTTGTTCGAAGATTCTGCTAATCCATTGCCTTGCATATGATAGCCAATTGAGTGACCCAAAATAATGTGATATTTATGACAAAATTCTAGCATCCATTTTTATTTGAAAGCTGTTGCGTTATCAGTGATTAGCTTATTTGGGCAACCAAAGCGAGACAAGATGTTATTTTCAAGGAATGAAATGTTTACCGCATCTATGGCTTGTCTGGTAGGAATTTCCTCAATCCACTTCGTGAAATAATCTGTTACTGTGAGGATCCATCTATGCTGACCGGAAGAAGCGGGATGAATTTCACCAATGAAATCCAATCCCCATTGCTGGAAAGGAGCACTCACCTCTATGGGCTTGAGTGGTAGAGGCTATATCTTCTGCTTTCCTTCAAAAATCTGACACTTATGACAGCACTTGACCATCTTATATACATCAGCAAACAATGTCGGCCAATAGCACCCTACTCTCTGAATTTTGTTTGTTGTTGACTTCCAAAAAATGTGACCACTGCAGTCTCCTTGGTGGGAGTCCTCCATGACCTTCTTTGCTTCCTCTTCCACCAAACAATTTAACAAAATGCCACGGGGATCTTTCCAATATAGTGCTGAATTAAGAATGCAAAACTTGGCAGCCTTCAATTTGAGTGTTCTCGCTTTGTTTATAGTCATGCCGGGTGGTGGTGACAAATTTTTAAGCACATATATGATATCTGAATACCATGGCGAAAGAGAAAACATTTCAGATACCTGAATTAACGATTCTTCCTCCTTCTCATCGGATATAGCAACAATTAGATTTATGTCCAAGGCGTGCAAGTTTGATTCAGCCATTAACTTTGCCAATCCCTACCCTTTAACCAACTTTGTAGGCTTTATTTCCACATCATATTCCAGCAAGGCTGCAATCCACTTGCCTCTTCTTCCTTCCAGATCGGTCTCCACTAAAACATCTTTGACAACAACGTTAGGAACATATGCGAAAATATGAGAATGTAGAATATATACCCGGAAATCTTTCAGTGCCTTCACAAGTGCAAGGGCTTGTTTCTCAATGATGTTGTATTTTAAGGCTGCGTCTCTTATAGCTCTACTTAAGAATGCACTGGGTCTTTCATGATCATCTCTTTTCTGCAATAAAACCGTTGCCATAGTGTGCTCTGAAGCAAATGAAAACAATATGAAATCCTGAGTGTAGTCCAGGCTGACTAGAACTGGAGCTGAAGAAAGAGCCAATTTGACCAAATTGAAATATTTTACAGCCTCCTCCGTCCATTTCACTTGGCTATCCTTCTTAAGCATGTTTTTCATCTCTCTTAGGTGCTTAGCAAGATGAGGTACAAAGCGGCGTAGAAAATTCATTTTACCATTGAAAGATTGTATCTCTTTTTTATTCTGGGGTAGATCGATTTTCTGAATTGCTTGCACATGTGTTGGGTCAATACGAATGCCATCTTTTGAGATAATGTGCCCGAGTAGTTTGCCTTCCTCCATGGCGAACAAGCTCTTCTTTGGATTCAGCGACAAGCCATATTTTCTGCACTTTTGGAAGACAATTTTTAGATGGTACATGTGCTCTTCATAAGATTTGGAAAACATTGTCAAATCATCCAGGTACACCACTAAAAAGACATCCTTCTCATTTGCAAAAGCCAAGTCCATTGCACGCTGAAATGTGGCACCCGCATTCTTCAAACGGAAAGGCATTTTAGCGTAATGAAAGGTTCCCCATGGAGTGGTGAACATTATCTTGTCCTGGTCATCTTCATGGATAGAAACTTGGCTATATCCAGAATAACCATCAAGTAGTGACATGCGATATGCTCCCACTACTCGCTGAAGTATATGGTCCATTTTGGGCAGTGGATAGTTGTCCTTCAGTGAAACTTTGTTGAGATTTCTGAAATCAATGCATAAGTGAATCTCACCTGTCTTCTTTCGTACGGGCACCAAGTTAGAGATCCAATTCGAAAATCTGATTGGCACAATGATCCCTGATTTGTACAACCTGTTGATCTCCTTTTCAATAGATGGCAGCAACTTTGGATTCAGCCTTCTCAACTTTTGTTTTAATGGTTTTTGATTGGGCTTGATGGGTATAGTGTGCTGAATTATATTAGTATCATATGTCTTTAAGTCAAAATAGTCCCAAGCAAACACATCTACAAATGAAGACATCAAACTGATATATTTGTCCTTCATCTTATGTGGCAATGCTTTGGACAATTTTACCAATTTAAGATTATCAGTTATTCCGATGTTGACCTCTTCCACACCCTTCTCTGTTGGCTACAATGTTGGCTTGCTGGCTACATCATCTTGATCAAAGAGTTCTTCTAAAGGTATCAAGCCTTTAGGAATAACGTTATTCTTCAGCTGCAACACGTCCATTTCATTGATCTGCACCTCATTTGTACCATTACCTTTACCATCGTCATTTTCTACATCAATTGAGGTCTCTTTGAACTTGCCTTTGTTTTGCAGAAAATCATCAATCTCCTCATTATCTTGGAATACTTTCCAATATCTCTGATTGTCTGGAATGGTTGGACGATGTTTGACATGGATTTCGAATTTGTTACTAGAGTTCATTAGGATTTTCAAACTACTTGTTGCCTTGGCAAGAGCAGCAACAATACTATTTTGTATATGAGGCACACATGTCAAGGTGTATTTTGAAAATAGTTTTAAGATGTCCAGAACTGCATTACGGTAAGCTCACATCCTAGGATGCTTTTCTTGATATTCGCCTCTGACCTGCTTGATAACCAATTCGGAGTCGCCGTATACTAAAATCCTTTTAGCATTCAGCTTTCTTAGAATCTTTAGACAAGTAATCAGAGCTTCATACTCAGCTTCATTATTTGAACAATCAATAGGCAACTTGTAAGAGCATACCTGCACATTACTAGGGACTTTGTTCGGGGCAGAGAAAGGACTGCATACCCAAATTCCAATTCCAGTGCCATCATTTCCCACTGCTCCATCAAAATCCATGGTCTACAAACCTTCTTCCTCCTCTTACAAGTGTTGGAAATCTGTTTTTTGTGCCTTGTCTTCTTGCTGTCCGTTATTTTCAGCTGATTGCCCAATGGTGTTCTGCTGTTCTTGTTCTTCTTTCTTTAGAACTCCTCTGAAATTTTATGTTATTTCCGGAATATCATCTGCTTCTACTAACTGACTATCTATATCATTGAAACTATCTGAATACAAAACAAATGACTCTAAATCTGTATGTACATAATTAATTGGATGAGTTATTGGTTTCTCCTTGCTTGTGATCATGTACTTCATTTTTTGTTCCCGATACAATTTCCTCATTTTTCCAAACACCGGAATCGTTGCATAGGAGAAATCTAGCTGCAGTGTCCTTTTCAGTTTCGCTACCCAAGAATTGGAAAGAAGCATGCCAAACCTAGGAGGAATGTCTGCTACAACAACATTCATCAAAACATTCTTCATTGGGAGCTGATCCAAACTCACAACCGAGTCTTCTATGAGTCCTATACATCTTACTCTGCTGGAATCAAATGAATAGAGATCATGCTATTGCCAGGTGATGTCCAGACCAAGCTTATCCATGATAGCCTTGGGCATGAGATTGTGAGAAGCTCCGAAATCGAACATGGCATTATGTAACACAAAATCATGCAATCTCAAACTGATATAGAAGGGTGGCACATCACTACTAGTAGACTCACCATTCGATGCTGGCCAAAAAATCATCTCAAGTTGATCATCTTCGACATTCACCATGTTGGACATTGGGTCCAATTTCAACATTTTAGATACTTGTCCTCTACAACTATTGTTCTTCATTATTTCAGTCAAGGGGATGGATACTTTCAATTTAGAAATCTCATTCTCTAAATTAAAAGCGGGACTCTTTCTACCTCTTTGACTGGGATTTCTTTCCTTTCCCTTTCTTTCGATGCAACTTGCTGATGTGATTTTTCTGCTGATGGTGATTTGCTTCCCTCTGGATCAACTGCCTTCTTTCCTTTCCTTTGTAAAACTGACGAATCATTCTTTGATGCCTCAACATCCTTCTTTTTCTGAATTGGTTTGACCGGCACATCTCTGTTTCTAAGTGAATATCGCTATTGTTGGGTGGACAAAGCATTCATATAGCCTCTCTGGTACTCATCTGATTCTTCCTCCAAGACGGTGTCGCTTGATAGAATGAAATCTACATCTTTGTGTACAAATGAACTCTCTGCATACTCCTCTTCCTCAGTGAGATAAATAGGCAAATCATCAAGAGTAAAGAAGTGATTTTCTTCACCTATTACACTCTCATCCTCATCTGATTCCGGTCCATGCACAAAATTTTGCTGCAAAGGTGTTTGTACTGGCTGTTGTGCAGTTTTCTCTTGGGCTCGCTAATCTCTTTGTCTTATTCTATATTGTGGTTGTTGCTAACCACAAAAGTTAGGATTTTTAAGTTGTGGCTCTGGTTTGTCAATTTTTACCTTTCAAGCATCTTCTCTACCTTCCGAAGTCGCTGATCTACCGAGGAATATTCTTCCTTTGCAGTGACCTTCTTCTATGCTTTTTCTCTAGCTCTCTTTTTCAGCAGATTTTCTTCAACGCTAACCGCTATCTTCTGCATGTCTTCCATTTTGGCCGGTTCTCTTTCTCTCAATTGATAAGCCATGTCAGCATCAAAATCATACAGGAGCTTCACCATGGCTAGTCCCACAGGTGGCCTTGGATGATCTGGAATTTCGTTATAAAATGAATTGAATCTAATGCAATAGTCTTGGACCGACTCACCAGTGTTTCTTTTGATTTGCTCATACTCAGCTAGAATTTGAAGAGGATTCTTTTTCATTTCCCAGCGGTTTAAAAATTTCCTTTGTAGGTCAGCCAAGGTAGTGATACGTGCAGCCAGCAAACCTCTGAACCATTTCCTCACTTCACCTACAAATGTCTATACAAAGAGTCTCATCGCCACATTCTCTGCATCGATCTCATAAAGTTCATAGAAGTCTGCCATTCTGTCCACTTGTTGCTAAGTGGTAATGCCATTAGGAGTGCCATAAAAAAATGAGATTTTGCTTTGGTAATCTGCGGGCATATCATCTAGAACTTGAGGCAAAACAAGAGGTGCAAAATGGGTAGCCATTACTCTCGGTGGGTTTGTCCTCGGAGGTGTTGGAGGAGTGTGCGTAGTTTGTAAGGGACTAGCAATTGGAGTTTGAAGCTGAGCTACTATGTAGTTATCAATTGACCAGTTAGCCCTTTCCGTCTCCAAGTCTACAAGAAACTGTGGATTGTGGACAGTAGAGTCAACTACCCTTTCAGATTTGGTTTTGAAAAACGATAATTCAAACTATAGCTCTTCAAGATACTCAAAAATGTCCGGGCATGAATGGGATTTGAACACGGGCGATATAGAGCTTTCTTGACAACGAATTCTTGAAATCAAATTGGGATTTTCATAGATGTGTGGAGGATCTGGATCTGGATTAGCTCTGGTATATCTTCTAGAAGCCAGTGTGCTATTGGGAAAAATCAAAGGACACAACCAACTTACTCAACCAATCAAATCCTAAACTTATCATCCGGAAGCTTAGAATTATTAAGAAGTATGGGGATTTGATTTCTCATCCCCAACGGAGTCGCCACTATGTTAGCACCTAAATCCGCCTTAGGCTAAAGGAAGGAAAAATTCAGGGTAACCACAAACCACACTCAGTCTGGTAGCTAGCCCTACCAAAACAGGAGAGGGCTCCCTCCGAGTCACGCTCAGTGAAAAGATAAATGAAACGGTCTGAGATGACTTACAGTGAAATAATGATCTTAGGCTAGTAAGTGAATATGGATACAAGAAGTGATTTTTATGAATGACTATGTTTCTGGGATGGTATGGGACCAATGGACCACAATGAACAGAGAATTTAATACAAAGGCACAGATTACTTCGTGAGGTAAGACAGGCGGAGATTTAGTTTGAGGCAACACGGAATGGAGAGATTGCTTAGGAGGGTGAAAAGGGCATGGGCAACATGAATCCTTTTCAACAGAAGAAGAACACTAAACATGAAATTTTCCCACAGGCAGAGCAATAAAATTGAATTCTACCTTATCTAACTTAGAAAATTTCACTGGAAATGAATATGAAATGAACTATGTAACATAACAAGATACATATGAAACATAAGAGACACATTTGCTACACTCACAACCACATGAATCTCATGAAACAGAGTCGTTGCCTTTCATTAATCCTCTGTAAAAATATACAATGAAGAAACAAAGTTTCTTTCCTGCCGTCTCCCAGAAGTTACAAGCCAACCAACCCTTTGTGAATAGTTTTCATACAATATATAGAATGTGACATGAAGAGATATAATGCCCAAGGGTTGGGGAGTTACTCGAATCATTACAAAATGGAGGGGAAGAGCCAAACATCAACTACAGGCGCAGCGTCACAAACATGACAAATGGCTTGGGTGACTGTTTGCCTTCCTTTTCCACTTGGATAGAAGCCCATATGGATTGAAAATACTTTAAATGCTACCTTATGTGCCGAAAAAGTGAAGTGTAGATGAGCGGGCCCACTTTGGAGAAGTCGCGAATCAAAATTTCGCGAAACAGAGGTAAATTGGGCCTTTTTTCCTATATGCGTCATGCCACTTTGGGGCCAGTTTTGAGGCACTTGTAGGAGTTAAAAATGTGCTCAAGTGTGATTTTTGGAAGGCCTGTCCTGTCTACTTTCCAACCCAAGTGGAATTTTTAAATTTGGAGCTCATTTGACCCTTCAAATCTTCATTCTCCCAAGACTTCTTCCTGTGTGTCAAAATAGAGGCAGAGATGTCACTTTTTGGGTGTTTTTGACCACCTGGAGACTCAAATCATGCCCAAATTTCTTGCCCGAGTGCCAGTAGTCATAATTTTTCATGTTGAATCCAAAGATTCAAGCCATTTCTCATTTGGAGCTCCCAATGGCGCGGCGCGACGCACAGGGAGAAAAAACCCGTGTTTGTGACCAAAAATTTCCATGTGACCAAAATTGTCCCAAATTTCTTGAAATTTTGGCTGGAGGTTCTCTAAGAGGCACAATGTTGGGCCACAAAAGCTTAAGCCAAGATTCAAAGCTGATCTTGCTCTTTTGCCTCTTTTTCCTCTTTTGTTGCTTTGCTCAATTTTGCCTTCAAGCTCCTTATCCGGGCCTTTGCACTCATGTTCTGTGCCATGTAATGATAAACCATCCTCCTTAGTATGGTTCTCTCTCTATCGTCCTTTTCCAGTAGACTCTCAAGGTGTATGTTGATCTACTCTAGCCAGGACTCACAGTTGTTGTTGATCTCTTGCTCCAAGGTAGTGAGCTCGATCCTCCTTTGCTGGGCAGCTTGTCGATTCTCACGGATTCTTTGTAACTCCATGATTGCATGCTAGTCCTCAAGCTGCTTGTTCCTCTACTCCAAATACCTAATGATCCATCTGGCCCTCTCCACATTGAGTGACAAGTCTTGGCTCTCCGTGTTCTGCTCTTGAATGGTCATCCTAAGTCTGGCACTCATCTCATCTGCCTCATCATCCTGAATGAGGATGAAATCGGCCTCCTGTTCACCTGATGGCCCCTCATCATGCATGGGCTTCTTGCCCTTGTCCTGTACCTATGTAGTCGATTCCGAAAGAGAGGCCCCTTCCACCCTGGGTGGAGATAACACTCGCTTTGCTGCTGCAAACAAGTGCCTACTGCCTCTCTGATATGTCACGAATATTGGCATAGTCGTGGTCTCATGGTGCTCATACTAATGAGAAGGACCACTTATCTCATGCTCTGGCTCTGATAGTACCTATGAAGTGCTGAAGAAGTCATGGGAGATGAAGTCCTCCCAAGAAATGCCCTGCAATCCCAACTGATGATCTACCAAAATCCGGATAAGAGCAAAGTGATACACACTGTTAAGCTGCTGCAGAGGGGTCTTATGCAGCATGAAGGTGTTCATCCTCTCTATGTTCCTACATATGAAAAATGGGAGGTTCATCATCCTCACCCTGGTAAAGTGCATGAATAACCAGATGTAATAGGCATATAGGTGAGAGAACCTCCCCTCACAACTGGAGTACTTCATGATCAACTTCATGAGTGGAGCATACTCATCTTTCAAGTATCTGAAGGGAAAGACTCTTGTGAGCTAACTCAAGAATCTAGCCTTGATGTAAGGCTCATAGTGTTGCCTATCCACCTTCTTTTTCTTATGCCACTGTTCTCCAAAATTTGGTATGCCTGTTGCCACTGAGATAGTTTCGGGTGTCAATGTGAAGGTGACCCCAGCTAAGATAGACTGACCTCCATGTAGATTAAGTACAAAAAGACGAGCCAACTCATGATGAACTCTAACATTCGCCACCCTTTGAAAAAATTCAAAACATGCTAGGTACTAGAAACATGACATGGCAAGAGGGCATGCTTGTAATTCAGTGAGGGTAGTGGGCTCATCCCTGACATGTTTTCCACTCTTGTGATGTCCCCTGGGAGCCTGCTCTTTCGATGATGAGTCACTTTGTGTCTCCATCTCATACTCTGATGAATGCTGTGATGCCATGATTGCTGTGTGTACTGTACTTAGGCTGCCCTTTGATGATGGTGTGAAGTTGGGTGCTCTTGTGATATGTGTCGCCAAGGGGAACAATGAAACAGGGAGTATTAGGACGGGAGTAATGTGATGGGAATAGGGGTTATGGGGAGAAGTTTGTTTAGGGATTATGGAGGGGGTTTGGGTATTTTGATAGGGTAGGGTTTGGGGTGTTATGTTGACAAAAGAGTGGAGGGATGGGGGATATGGTTTGGTAGTATTTTAGAGTAAGGATAATAGAAAAAATGAGAAAGGGAGGATAGGGAAAAATGGTAGGAGAGGGAAAAATGAGGAGTGAAATGGAACCTTGGGACTAACACCACACTTTTGCAACCCTAGCCATCATGGTTTTTGGTGTTTTCTTGTGGTTGATTTTAAGAGTTTTGTTGCATTCAAACATGACCATAAACCACCATATGATTTATAAAATTTGATGAACAAGTCATGTCATAGAGCTTGCCTTTGACTTTGATGGGCTTCACAAAAATTTTGAAGTGATTTGGCACAGTTTCGGCCCTTGGTCTATGTGCACTGGGCGCAAAACCCAATGCATCACGCCCTGGGTGTGTGCCGCGCCCATTGAAAATTTGAACTGAGGGTCAGCTCTATGTGCACTGTGCCCTCTGTGTGCGCCGTGCCCTTGTGTATATGCGCCGCGCTCCTTGAAACTGCCTCCAACTCGCTCAAACACGCACCATGCACACTCAAACCCTTTGCAACATTTCTCTAAGGCTTGGTTTAGCACAATGACTTTGATTTTGATGAAAACTTGTATATAAAGCCTTGGAAGTGATGGGTTAAATTTTTGCTTCCTCGAAAACCCATTTTTCTAATGTTGTGTTTTGACACTTTTTCACTGACTTTAAAACACATTGATTTTCAGTTTCCCTTTGAAATTTTAGCTCAAATGATGAAATTTTTAGCACTCTTTGTAGGGATTTCATGACCGGAAATTTTGCCACGGAAGCCATGACTGCATCTGAAGAAATCAACTGATGACTTTTTTGAAAATTTTGTCATAAATGACACTGTTTGACTTTTCTTCAAAACATTGTTTTGAAGAAGAGTCGAAGTTTATCCACATGACGATGAAATTCTCTGAATCATAACTGAGTAAGGGCCTCACTCTGGCCTGCATGGCTTTGTTTGAAGACCAAATTGATTAATCCCTAGACCTAATTATCGAAAAATGACTTTTGTCCTTTAAAGGACCAAACCTTGACTGTCATGGACTTTGGTGATCATTGACAAAAGACCTGAGCGAGCAGGAGCCAGACATGAGGGAAATTGACTAGCATGACCTTTTCCATCAGATTATGGCATGCCCCTAGTAGAATGCAACTGAGTGAATGGAGCGGGACACCTAAAAATGAAATTCATAAAGAGTTTTGATCTCTGACGGAGGACTGACCAGACCGACTCTAACACAATGCATCCAAAATGTCAAATGGAGTTGCTGATTCAAAATAAGACAGGAGAGATGAAATTTTCGATCTTAAAACAAAGCTTGATTTTACTTTGAAAAATATTGTTAATATTAAAGATAATTTACAGCCATTTGATAACAAAGATCATGATGAGATGGTATCTAAACAATAATGTGAAGGTCTTGAAGCTGAGATCATCTCTCTAAAAGCAGATGTTGGACACCTAATCCTAATGGGTTAGTGTGGAAGCCGAACAAACTAAGTAGTCCAAGGGACCTTGGGATGTGAATCCCAACGGTCACCATATTGTACTATAAATGTACATCTTTTGTGAATAAAAATTGCAATGCATGCTTTATCTTTCCTATTCTTTGTCGTTGTCCATGTCTGTTTAACATGGTATCAGAGCCATGATGCGTGGCCTGTTTTCCCTGAGAAACTGGTCTGAGTTGCCTTGAATAGTGCTGGGCTAGCCTTTATTACCTGCATTGCCTCTGCCATAATGTATCTGCACTGACATAATGCACTGCCTCTGTCTTGACATGGCTTTCATATTGTCTGCGTTTTAAAAAACGCCTCTGTCCTCTAAAGAATTAATTTGGTGAATGATTACTTGATCCAGAGCAGAAGGCAGAAGAATCGTGGCTGTTGAATCGACATGCTACTGGTAACATAACTGTTTTTCATGCTGCCTAAAATACGTTTGCTACTTTGAGTATTTGTACACATGGCTGCCGTTGTTTCAAATGAATCACTGTCTTTTTAATGCGTTTCAAATGAATGACAACCTGAGCACTCCTGCATGTCCAGCGTTTCCATTATGAAATCCTGCACGTCCAGTGTTTCGATTATGAAATTCTGTATCAGTTAAACGTTACTTGAGCACTTTCACACGTCTTGTTTTGTCAGATAAACGTTACCTGACCTCTATCTGCCATTCCTCTGGTGCATATTCCTGCTGGATGGACTGCCCACTTCTCAGAAATCCTATTCACTGTTACGGACTTTTACGGTTTTACTGTTTTCGTGCTATTCCTACAGGCAGTCGTGAGGACCAAAAATGGGGCAGTATGGTTCGACATTTGCTGTAGCGACTATTCAAGGTGGTGAATTGATGTGAGCCACTGTGAAAGTTATGGTGTTGGTTCATATGCTGGTGAATCTATAAAACTTGCAGTATTACCTTAATCAACTCGAATGGTCAGATCTTGATTTGCGTCCTTTACATGTGAGCCTGCAGTAATTTTTTGGAATCGCTGTATTAAATACGCTGTTTGAAACGGTGTTTAGTCGGCCTTCTCTGAATGTGACCACCTTGGCACCAACTAAAGTATGAATACCAGCAAGGATTATTCGTAGAAGCATATCACAAAGACTGCTGGTGGCGTGGATTCATCGTGAGGAGGCTCTTCTGTGGGGAGGAGTTTTGGTTGGTTCACTTTCCCGGCACCAAAACTCTCTGCGCACATTTCCTTTCAGCCTTACATCGCGCTCAAGACTAGAAAGACGGAACTTGGCATTTGGTTATATTTTGTTTTTTTTTTGAAATAAAGGGGTTTCACCATACAACTCTATTTCAGGCCAGTGAAGGAATTCCGGCTAAAATTGTGTGCATGAAGTCTTATTACATATCAACGAAGAAGTGTTTTGGTTAGCATCTCACTAGCAGCTTTTGAGAATTGATACGTTCATCTCTGTAGCTTCTATATACAGTTTCGTGGCTTCTTTAGTTCTCTCAAAAGGTGCATATCAGATGAAGGATTAGATGGGAGGTTGTTTCATCAGCATGCTCCTGCTCGTGGTCTAATGTTTCAGGCCAATTCAATCGTGTAGCCCGTCTAAATTATTTTTCCACTCGTGGGTCTGCCTTCTTAATCATATGTTGAGGAGTTTTCCCGAGCTTTCACTTCTGGGCGATTCACAGAGAAAATCAACACACGGTAAATGTCTTGAACAAAACTAACGAGCAATTAATAATCGCGTTGTACAAAGAAAAGTATGTCCCCTCACGTCACGGGTGCCCTGAGATATTATCCGACTCTCTAAACCCTCGTTTTACACACACGCAAAATCAAGGATCAGTTGTAGTTATTGTTTGCATGTAGTCTATGAGTTTCTACTCGCTCTTTGACCGATGGAATGGGTGGCCTTCTGGAAGCTCTAAAGAGGGGTGATCTATTGGATAGGGTTAAGCGTAAGAGATTTTAAGTGGTGGACAGATGTGACACCTATTGGCCCGCTGCAAATGATATAATTGAATGCATGATCGGATTATGTATTGTGATCTTAGCGCAGTGCTTATGAAGTTATGATGAATTTGCTTATGATTTGCTCAGCATTTGTGGGGAATCTCGCTATTGAAAACTTCCACATATATTTTCAGAACTTTTTATCATCCGACGGTTAATGGATAGTGTGTACTTATTACTATTATTAAACAAGTAACAAGTATTATTAGGCCGATAAGGCTTCTCTGGAATCAGGCCGATTGTAAATTCTTTGAATAATGACTGATATTGACTCGGTCATTGATCGAGTCAATTTCCCTCAAATTTCTGAATATTTAGAGAATAGAGATATAATATATTTTGACTAGAGTCGTACAACAATCGAGACATACAGTTGTGAAAAATAACAAATTCGTTTGTGTAATTGTTAGCATAGCCTGTGGAGTAGACATGAGAATTGGGTTTTCCTGAAAAGTAATTCAAACAGTTTTTGCCAGGAAAATTACAGTTTGTGCGTAAGTTTTATGACCATTGAGCTTGAGTTTGTATAGATATCAAAAGGCCAAACGCCTCGTTTGTGAGATAAAGAGCCTCCAGGTCTTCCAAGTGCTAGAAAAATGGAAACGGTTCCCTGATTGAGAAGAATACATAAGTTGAATACATTTAATATACATCTCGATGCTGTGAAAAGTTCTAAGCTCCATTACAATAGGTGGTCTCTCTGACGACCATCGCTCACATAACAACGTTGCAAAATATTCAGAATTTTTCAGAATTTGAGAGTGGAGATAATGGCTAAAATTACTGAAATATTAGAGTTCTTAAAAACTCTGATACATTCCTCTAATCATGATACATTAAAAGTCATCAAAGTTTCTCTCACAGAAATTCAGGTCTGTCTACAAAATGCAAAGGAAAAGATAGATTTTTTACAGCTTGAATCACAGCTACAGCAAGAAGAGCTACATCAAAATAGACACCACTCTGAACCTATTTTTGTTCAGAACATTGAGACAAACACCCATGAGCAACATGTTACAGTTCATTCAGATTTAGTACCAAACAAAGCAACAAGGTTACATGCAGATGCAGAAGTTCAGTCTGCACTTCCCAAGCCCATCATCAGACCTTGGGAACAGCTTGTCCACAACAAGCACAAAACTGGTCTTGGATATGACAAGGACTTGTCCTTTCATATTCCAGACTATTCAAAACCCATTCAGTTTCAGAGTGCTGGTTTCATTCATGACAGTTCACCTGCTCCTTATGATAGTTCAGCTTCAACTGTTCCAGACTCTGCCCCTCTTCCACAGCAACCACAACAACAGATTGTGAAATGCCAACACTGTGATCGAGTTGGCCATCTGAAAGATCACTGTTTTGATCTTCATCCATGTAAGCACTGTCATAAAACCAGTCATTCTTCAAACAGATGCTTCAAAAACAAACGTCTTGCAAGAACAAAGATTCATCTAGGATGGATCGCTTCTTGGCAATGGGCATCAACAGCCAAGAAGATATTCCAAACACATGTCAGAACTTGTTCCAGAATATTGAACGGTCTTGCAGTTGAGTTTTCTCCATCTTCTCACCTTGTATCTGACAGGGGGGGAAATGATGGTCATCTACAAGCTTCAAAGCCACATCAAGCGAGCCTGAGCCACAACCCGCCACATCAGTTTCAGAGTTGTAGCCAGAGACACAGATGTCCGTGGCCTTCAGTTGGCGATCTGGGACACTTCCTCTAGCAGAAGACTTCAGCTTCTTGCCAGTTTTGGAAGAGTTCTGAGAACAAAATTGAGGACACTTCCTCTAGCATAAGACTTCATCTTCTTGCCAGTTTTGGAAGAGTTCCAGGAATTGCATAAGCATTCCAGAGTTGTTGGTCATCCTTAAACCATCACAGGTTGAGACTTCCCTTTTCAGGTTGAAGTTTTACCTTTTATGCGGGGTGAGGCCTCCCTTTTATGGTTGAAGGTTCCCCTCTTTAAAACATAGGATCACTTCCTCTAGCAGAAGACTTCAGCTTCTTGCCAGTTTTGGAAGAGTTCCAGGAACTGCACTTAAGCGTTCCATTGTTGGTGGCTATCCTTAAACCACCGCCCTTTTTTACCAACATTTCATAGAGCACATTCAGCCTAGTGCTGCCATGCATTATTGCCCATTTTGT
>APFE031073464.1:181276-207873 GCA_000404065.3 Pinus taeda | reverse complement strand
AGTTGTTGGTCATCCTTAAACCATCACAGGTTGAGACTTCCCTTTTCAGGTTGAAGTTTTACCTTTTATGTGGGGTGACACCTCCCTTTTATGGTTGAAGGTTTCCCTCTTTAAAACAATAGGATCACTTCCTCTAGCAGAAGACTTCAGCTTCTTGCCAGCTTCGGAAGAGTTCCGGGAACTGCACTAAGTGTTCCAGTGTTGGTGGCCATCCTTAAACCACCGCCCTTTATACCAACATTTCAGAGAGCACATTCAGCCTAGTGCTGCCATGCATTTTTTGCACGTTTTGTATTACAGCTCTTTTCTTGGACTCATACATAACCCTTCGGATTAAGGGGGGGAATGTTGGACACCTAATCCTAATGGGTTAGTGTGGAATCCGAATAGACTAAGTAGTCCAAGGGACCTTGGGATGTGAATCCCAACGGTCACCATATTGTACTATAAATGTACATCTTTTGTGAATAAAAATTGCAATGCATGCTTTATCTTTCCTATTCTTTGTCGCTGTCCATGTCTGTTTAACAACAGATCTTTAAAAATCAGATAAGCAGAATGAAGAACTACTTCAAGCATTTGAAGAAAAAGAAAATGGGTGAAAGAATAAAGGTTGAAGATATTATGAAGAAGTAGTATCTAAAAAAGGAAAAGAAATATTAGGTAGAGGTAAACATCCTAAAAGGTAAATTAGAAGAAAAGGATAAACATTTGTGATTTCAACATAGTACTAAGATTTTGGATAATATTCTTAGTAGTCAAAGGTCTCCCACCATCAAATTTGGTCATGGATTTCATGAAACTATTGAAGGAGAATATAGTTCACAAGATGAGGCAAGGAATTTAAAGAATAAAAATGCAAAATTTGAAATTCTCAACAAAGAGATAAAAAGTCAACCTGATTAAGAAACAAGGAAATTGAATCTTCAAAGGAAATAATTTAATCCTAACTATAGAAATGTTAATTGATTCTCTCCTCTGACCAACAATGTTGAATGTTTGATATGCCATAATTATGGACACATTGTAGCTAATTGCACAAGAAGGTTATTTCAATCACAAGCAAATAATTGCTTCACAGAAATATCCTCAACTCCTAGGTACTTAGGTATCTTTAAGGGATATTGTTTTTCTTGCAATGAATATGGTCACAAAGCTATTGATTTCTTTCAAAGGAATATGAAACAAAATTATTATGATTTATCTACTCATATATGATGTTATGCTTGTAACAAGTTTGGGTATGTAGAAAAAGAATGAAGGAACAAGTATATGGATTTCCGCATACAACATCGTAAGCAACCAGATAAGAATATTGATGTCAGAAGACTTGAAAAAGATGTATCCACCAACATTTATCATAACAAGAAAAAATAAGAAGAACAATTAGGGTGTGGTCTTGCACTTTTCTCATTTGAAGAAAATGATGAATGGTACATAGATAGAGGATGCTCACTTCACATCACTGGAGATAAGAGTAAGATGGGGTCTCTCAAGAAAAATCAATATCATAATGTTATTCTTGGAACTAATGTTCCAACAAAAGTTCTGGGAAAGGGTAAAGACATATTTAATAAACATAGAGCAACAGTTGATGTTTTATTAGTTCAGGGGCTAAAGAAGAATATCCTAAGTGTAGGGAAAATGGATGATAAGGAAAATATAATTGTGTTTACATCAACTAAGTGCAAGGTTATGGATAAAGAAACTAGAAAAGTCATAGCAAGAGGATATAGAAACCCAAACAAATTATATGTGATTAAAGAATGGAATTCTCATAGATATGAGGATTTAGAATTTGACTAAAAGAAGATGGCACCCATTGCAGTCCATTTTTTATTAAGATGATAGTTCTAACGATGGCTATAGAAAGTGATGTGAGGAACTTGACCTCATAAGAGAAAATTTTTATTATCAGGTCCACATGATCAGTAATATCTAGGGGAGTAATTCATGTTTTATCTTGATGATGATTCCTATGATTGTTTAATATTCATGTTTCTTATACTACTGACAGTACATCTGGTGTGGTAATAGTGAACATGTAAATACAGTACAGGTTCAAGGGGGAGATGAAGTTGTGAAGTTTCAATAGTTCACTTTCTGTAGGTGAATCCTATGAATACAAGTCACGTATATACATGAGTTCAGAACTAAAAAGTGGTGTATATCTTGGTATGATGAAGAAATAAGCTCCAATTTTGCTTGTTGGTTCAAGGGGAGTATTTTATATGCTTCTAATAATGCATTGTTGGCATTATAGCTCCTTGATACATAAATATTCTCATCAATGGTGATGTTTCTTATGTTGTTGAAGTTCTTGATTAATGGTGAAGAAGTGCATGTTGTTGTTCATGTTGTTACTGACAAATGCTTCTGGTGAAGATCTTATATGGTATATAATAGTTTTTGATGACTATCATGGTCTTATTGAGGTCTATGGTCTTGGTTATAAGTGTCATATCTATCATTTAATGTAAAGGTCATGTAATGAACTGTGATGTAATCATTGTAAAATTCATTCATGTATGGACTATTGTGGTCAAGTCCTCTTGGGCATGTGATGTAATTTGTAACCCCACTATGATTGGGTGATTGATGTAATAATGGCCTAAAATATGTAAATCCACTGTGATTGGGTGATTGATGTAAGTTTGAGTCCTTGGTGATAGGAAAAGTGATATTCAGTTGAGTCATACAGTCATATACTTCAATATACATCCTTCAATAATTTCAACATGTGTTCAGGGGGAGCATGGTCAGTATTCAGTGTTCACACTCATTAAAATTACATTTAAAACACTCATACCAACAAAGGAAGAGAAGGCTTCATTCAATCATCAATCAGCCCTTTTTCCTTGATGTCAAAGGGGGAGATTAACTTGGTGTTTGAAAATCTTAGTGATTAGCTTGATGTGTCTTATAGGTAGCTACAGGCTATGGTGACCAAATACCATTGTGGTTGCCATCAAGTGCAAAGGTGGGGATTGTTGGATTTATGACTAATATGTTGTCCTTGATGGAAACCTATTTGATGAAGATATCAACAGGATGTGTGTACATGTGACATATATTTTGTTCAAAGGCATAGAAGTTAAGAGACAAAAGATTGATCAAGTTGAAATTTCAAGAAGTATATGTGGGTTTTGTAAACCAAAGTCACGTACACACAGAGGTATGAAGAAGGAAATGAGCGTACAGTTTCCGCACCATGATATTCTAAATACCAAAGGTATTTACCATGGTATCGATCCTAACAGAGGATATTTGATTTTGTCTAAGAATAACATCAGCATTAGTATGTTTTTGACTTGTGGTATTGGATAATGGCTAAGCTATATAATGAGATGAAGATCAAAGTGGTAGATGTGTGCAATTGATTAATATCTTCATGAATAGTCAGATCTGAAGAAAGTGCACATGTAATGGGCTATTATTGATTTGTTTGATCTAAAACTAAGTATGCACCAAGTAATTTGATGATGGATCAGATCCAATAGATATAAAATGAAAATGTTGATTATGGGTTGATTTTATTGGTGATGATAGTGTCTCGACGTGTGATTTTTCTATGTATGTCAAGATTTGTGTACATCTGAAGTTATGTGATGCAACAAAGGTTTGTGCTAGTAATTACAGATCTGTACATAGGTTTTATAACCTAAAAGGCATGTGCACACATGGGTTTAACACTAATAAGTCACGTGTATATTCATATTTATACACAGATTTGTTTCTTGAGAAATGTGTATACACGTAGAAATTCTTAGAGGAAACCGCATATATAAGCTAGGGTTTTGCTGGAAAAGATGTTTAATTAGTTTAATCAGTTTTAATGTGTTTCTGTTGTCTGTCAATGAAGTCTTAATTGATGATCTCAGCTTAATAATGATGTTTTGATTGAGGATTGGTTGATTGAATAATGGTGAAGCTACTATCTATTTGTGATTGAAGATCGGGGATGGTTCTGTGATTATTCAAAATGATGCAGTGGCTTTGTGTATGATTCAATGTATATTTCAAAGTGATGGTGGTTCAGTTTTAGGGTTCAATGTTTTGAGATATGTACATGGGTATGATTCAAGTAAGTCACATATACACACGTGTTTTCTACAGAAACGTAGAATATATATTCTAATATTTATTGATTAGGTTTTTTCAGTTAGATGATGCAATGTTTGGGTTCGATATTAGTAATCTAGTTACAATGGTCTAACAATTTTGGTTTTCTGAAATTAAGTTGATTGAGTTGGGTTTCATTTGATTAAGTGATTGTTTCCAGGAAAACTAGTGTCTTTTCGATCTGCTAATCCCACTAAGATGGGTAGCTATCTTAGAAACAAACAATCAAAGCACTTTGTGATTTCCTTTATGTATGATAGATAAGAGAGAAGCAAAGGGGGCCAACCTGGATCTTCCACTTGACTCCTTGCTTGATTCTTCTCTCCCTTGATAGAGCTTGCAACTCCTCTCCTACTTATCCCGCTTTAGAGAATACCTGTAGAGACAAAGTAACAAGATACCATCAAGGCATCTTGATCTATAATATCATAAACAATGCAGAATCAGAAATACATGAACATACTATTGCATTCACAAATAACAAGATTCACAAATACACGATTACATGGAGGAAAGATAAAATAACTTTATTAGTAATAGAAGAGAGGATTAAAGCCTAGTTGTCCGATCTAGCGTCATCCTCCCAGCATCAAAGCCCACTTCACCTCATGAAAAGCAAGATCACCCAAAAATACAATGTTCCTTCTCAAAGATAAACCAACAACACTTCCTTACAAATCACAAAATTCTAGCCTGTAGATCTCTGAGATGAGGGATCCATTTATAGATGTCTTGCAAGGGTGTGATTTAGCTCTCCAGTTTATTAGTGTCATTCCACTGATAGTTCTTGGTTCCACTTGGAGATTTCATTGATCTCTTACTCATCCTTGGGTGAATTCAAAGAGGCAAGTGTCATAGGAGAAGTTTCTAGAAGATTTCATGAGCATCCACTTAGCAAACTGTCTCAGCCATTTGTCCATTCTCACTCATCACACCCTACAAAAGGCCTCTTTAGTATGCATCGCACCATGATAGTGGAGCAATTAGTATGGTCCAATTTTGGCCAGTTTTAAGTAGTTTTTTAGGTGGAACTTCTAGAAAATGATGTAATTAGTCTACCATGATCCTTTAGGGTGTGAAACAACACTTTTAGGGGTTAAAGAGCCCTTGGTTTATCGACATATGTGATTGGGGTTGAAGTGCCCAAATATGTCTATAACAGTTGGCCCCCTAAAGCATGAGGTCATAAATCTATTGATGTTGGGTGAGATGCTTTATCATAAGAATCTGAGGAATTTGAACTGGAAGGTGACCTATATAAGACACAATACAACACATCATCATCATATTATTTTCATGATCTAGCTGAGGTGGGCATTCCCATGCTCAACTTTATAAATTCATTTTTATGTACATAGAACAGATAATTGCCTGCAATTGCAAAATAGTGATTCTTCATATGAAGGGTCATCGTCCCTGGCTTAGACGATCATCTATGCAGCTTCCATGTACATTTAATGTCGTTATATTCCTGAATATATCATTGCCTGGATGGATGAAACTAGATCTGGGGTCTTCAAACTTGTTCAATCTTCACCTAATGTACAAGTCGATCCATGTGAAAAGATGTCCTGAAGTCGAACATGGAAAGGCATTGCTTGATTACCAGCCAATGATGTGAGTTGTTAACGGGGAAGAGAGGAATCACCGATAATGTTAATGACCCTCAAGGTACTGCAGTACAATTCATGTGGTGTGAATATATGAGCCGATGTCGAACACCATGTAAAATCTTTCGGTCGAAGGCCATTGATCTAAACCTGTCACCAGAAGTGAGAAACATGCAACCTTTTCATATTTAACAAGTCTAAAAAGAGCTTAAAAAAGACTCATTTTTTAGGAACGAGTGGTGTTTTCGGGTAGCAACTGGTTCCAGGTAAGTTTGGAACTTCTCAAAACATGGCAGTGTGAAGAGGGTGGCTAATAGAACCACTCGTCGCAGTTGTTCCTCAAAAGGGTAAACAATCAAGTGGAAGCTTATGATCAACCAAAAGAATGGAGGTGATGGAAGAACACAACCAAGGCTCAAAAGGCTGATAGCATGGAAATCACAGAGGTCATTTACTGAAGGTGGATTTATTTTTTAATGAGTTTGAATCGGGAGAAACTATGCTGAGTGGTAGGTTTATTTTTCAATGTGCTTGAACCTTTGGAAACATTGCTCATACTAGTAGCTAAAGATGTCTCTCATTGGTAGGTTTATTTGTTTTAGTGAGCTTGAACTCTACGATAACATGTGCTCATTGCCTTTTTATGTAAGCTAGAAATGACCAAACTACAAAGCTAGAAAAACTAAAAAGCTAAGGAACTATTGAGGTTACGTAGGACGGTTTTGTCTTCTGTCAAAACTCTTCCTTTGGTCTATCTAGTGTACAGATGTTTCTGGACCAACCGCCTAACCTATGAAGTTAAAACTAAAAGGCTAAAAAATCTAAAAAGCTAAGAAAAGAAATTGGTCGATTTTTTTTCTTGCAAAAAAAAAGTTTGCATGCCCCTAGGCATCGAGAAAAGGAGAGTTTCTAGGTAACCATATGGAGGTCACTATGGTTAGGCAGAATATTTTCTGTCAGTGGTTAGAAAAAAACACTTCCTTGGTTCTGTCCACATAGTGGACAAAAGTGAATGGTGTTTCAGACCAATCACATGACCTACGAGGAAATGGTTGTTTCAGACCAATCACATAACCTACAAGGAAATGGCTGCTTTAGACCGATCACATAACCTACGAGGAAATGACTGTTTTAGACCAATCACATAACCTACAAGGAAATGGATGTTTTAGACCGATCACATAACCTACAAAGAAATGGTGTTTCAGACCAATCACATAACTTACAAGGAAATGTCTATTTCAGACCGATCACATAACCTACACGGAAATCTATCTTTTCAGTTGGGTTCGTCTGCCGAAGCGGACCAGGGTGCATGCCCCCTAAGCTTCGTTACATTCACTGGACTACTCACCACAATTAGGTGGATGGAATGAAGGTTGAAGAGACACTCTTGATGCAAAGAGACCATTTAGGGTTAATGTTTGACTTGAAGCCATGTTTGAACTGGGAAATGAAAGCTGGTCGATAAGCTATACCATTTTGCCTTTATGCGGGAAACACATCACTCGAAAGAGTGTGGAAAAAATAGCTTACATGCTGTGTATATAGTCGCATCCAAGGAGTAGATTGTAATCTAATGGTCCTTGGACTACCATCATGTTCAAGTGAATAGTTTTCCTTTTCAAAATTATCTGCAACTTCGGAAGGATCCCTAATGGTCGACTGGTTCCTTTGTCCAAGCCTGATAAATTTTGAGTAACATGCATAAGCAATGGCGAACCAAGAACTTTCCAAGTAGTTGAGGAAAGGATACTCACTGAAGCCCCTTCATCTATGATAGCACCAGACACGATCATTTTGTAAACTTGTACTATGATTCAGAATGGTACATTAGACGGAAGGCAGGGTCTTGCTAGTTGATTCCAATCGAAGGAAACGACTAGACTGCTCGGAGGGGTACTGGATAAATGGCTAGATGAACCGCTTGAATTGGGAATTTTCCTCCTATTGTAAAGGAACAGGTGGATTTCCCCCAAGTTCATTAGACTCTGTAATGGAAAAAATAATTTGAATGGTGTAGTTCTCATTCTCTTTGGAAATTTTATCGTCTAAAGGTGGACCTTCTGAAGGTAAGACTGGGTCGGCTTCCATCTCAATCTGTTGACTTTGGTCTTGTATGGACTTAGAAGGTACACTTTCAATGATAGACATTTAGACCAACTATTTAGTTATGTCAGTCAGATTTTCAACTAGCGATGGACTTGATAAGAGTTTCTTGTATCTAGGTGGAAGTCACTACAGTGAAGCAAGAATATTATGCAAGATTCTCTTGGCCTCATCTAGAAAAGGACAACGAGGAAGATGATGGTCTCCTTCACATAATAGACATGGAGTTTTGACCTTTCTTTTCTGTCCAGGACTTTCATTTTCACTAGTTGATGGTGTGCTGTCAACATGATCGCCAGAGGTTGATGACACCAGACAGTGTGAACGGGGAGACCATTCTCTCAAGATTCGCAGAATGCAAGAACAATCTCGATGAAAATGGTTTCCTTTGTAAATTAGACAAGGATATCTAGGAGATTTAATGTGTGGATTTTCACCAGATGATTCATTGTTTCCCCCTTGCTTAACTGACTTATTCTTCTTCTTCTCCTTCCCTTTCTTCTTCTTCTCAGCCACTTGGTTACTAGTATCACTATTTTCACCAAGCGAAGAGGAAGAAGGTGAGGGAGAAATAAACGAAGTAGAAGGTGAAGGGTCATTTTTGGTATCAACTGGTTGTTGATTTGATTGCTGAGGAATTACGGTATTTTGAATGAAAGAGCTTGAGAATAGCCATACTGGCAGACCATTTGTTATTCCTGGAAGGGACAATGTAGCCATATATGGAGCGCCAATATCTCCCCAAGAAGAGAAAGGACTAAGATATCCCCCAAGAGGGATTCCTTGATTGGTGGAATCCATTTTCTCAACCTAAGATCAACGAAGGAACGGGGATGTTATTCCAAATTAAATAAATTTTAATGACTCTTTGACACAACTTTTCTTTTTCAATTTTTAAGAGTCGATAAAAAGCTAAAGATGACTCTAGTCGCCTTCTATTTTAATGAGCCTGAAGTGACAAATGCTCAGATGGACCTTTTTTTTTAAGGAGTCGAAAAGGAACGAAAGTGACTACTCTGGAAATCTAGATAGAGGGATTACCAAATCAATCGAACTGTAATATAAACCTTGGTGGCAAATTAAAGAGAAATTACCAAGGACTTATGTATGGTAGTCAATCTTCCTGAATGTTGTGTTAAGTGCATTGTGATTGATAGGCGGCAGACATAGCTTCCTATGGATAAATGATATCAGCCTATTGTGGTCTCCCAATATATACTTGATAGTAGGGGGAGCACAAGTCCGTGCTAGCACTTGTTTTATCAAAGAGGAGGAATCACCCAACCTTCGATGAAAACAATAGTTACTAGATTTTACGACATTGGAACACGTCTCTAGCCTAGACTTCTAGATATGTTGCATTAGGTTCCAAAGCATTTTTATGTTCATTGAGATTTATTTTAGATTTGATATTGTTTAGAAGTTTGTCTTTCAAGGTTCACCACATTATGTAGATGTAAAATTCCTAAATATGCAATCTAAAATGATATTTAGTCATTTATTTTCTTTTAGCAATGAAAATCCTAGCTACTAAGGAAAAAAGATTACGATTCTTTCAACAGAGAGCAAAGAGCACACACTAAATGCACTTTTCCTAAATAATTTTCCACATACAATCTAAATGAAAATGAAAATGCATATATTTGTTTTTCATCTCCTTCATTGTGAGAATTCTAAAAAAGAAAACTAAGCATAGATCTAAACTATTTTCTTCAAAGCGACATTTCGACAATTTCTTTTCAAAATGAAATGAAGAATAAACGACACTTTTCGATTTCGAATAGAAAATTTCTTTCGACACTTCAAATATTCACAATTCAAATCAAATACAATGACAAAATTACAATCGACTATGTAGAGGAGGAAGACTTTATGACACTCTTCTTTTTGACTCAAAATGACGATTACAACACTTTTGCATCAAAAAACGACAGTTCGATTTAAGCTACCTTCTGACTAGGTATCGTAAATGATGGACAAATACATAAAAACATTTACTAATCCTAATCAATGGAGGATAAACAATGTAAAGGAAGGAGGCTTCAGCAATGAGATACTGATCATAAGCAGTAAAACAACTGAATAGAGCTGAAAACAAGGAGGAAAAACCCAAATTTCAAAGGCAGAAATGGTATTACTCAGTCATCGCACCTGTGCTTCTTAGAAACAACGATGCATCTCACCTGCTACACATGGGAGGTACGATTCATACTGGTTTCTAGTTACAAATAGTGTGATGGGCCAGGGAGGGAAACTGAGGTAGGTTTTTGCTCAAATTTGCAGCTGAGTTCAGTGATCTAGGTTGAGCTATTAAGAACAATCAAGAACAAAGTACAATGGTATGATGATAGGAGGTTATTGAGCTACCACAAGGGTGTTTAGAATGCTTGTAAGTAAGATGTTTAGTTCATAAGCCAACCTGGAGATTAACTGAAGCAGCATTCATCTACTTTGCAATTTCATAGCAAGAGTAGTTCGAAGGCTATTTGGCTAACTTCAGGCTCCGTCTGTAGTTTATAAAGCAAACAACAAATACAAACAAATAAACTATTCACTCCCTAGTGGAGTCGCCATTTTATTTCTGAGAAAACTAGTGTCTTTTCGATCTGCTAGTCCCACTAAGATGGGTAGCTATCTTAGAAACAAAAAAATAAAGCACTTTGTGATTTCCTTTATGTATGATAGATAAGAAAGAAGCAAAGGGGGCCAACCTAGATCTCCTGCTTGACTCCTTGCTTGATTCCTCTCTCCCTTGATAGAGCTTGCAACTCCTCTCCTACTTATCCCACTTTAGAGAATACCTATAGAGACAAAGTAACAAGACACCATCAAAGCATCTCGATCTATAATACCATAAACAATGAAGATTCAGAAATACATGAACATACAATTGCATTCACAAATAACAAGATTCACAAATACACGATTGTATGGAGGAAAACTCAAAGAACTTTATTAATAATAGGAGAGAGGATTACAACCCAGCCATCTGATCCAGCATCATCCTCCCAACATCAAATCCCTCTTCACCTCATGAAAAGAAAGATCACCCAACAATACAATGTTCCTTCTCAAAGATAAACCAACAACACTTCCTTACAAATTACCAAATATCAGCCTTTAGATCTCTCAGATGAGGGATCCATTTATAGATGTCTTGCAAGGGTGTGAGTTAGCTCTGGGTTTTTGATTAGTGTTATTCCACTGATAGTTCTTGGTTCCACTTGGAGATTTCATTGATCTCTTACTCATCCGTGGGCGAACTCAGAGAGGCAAGTGTCATAGGAGAAGTTTCTAGAAGATTCCATGAGCATCCACTTAGCAAACTGTCTCAGCCATTTGTCCATTCTCACTCATCGCACCCTACAAAAGGCCTCTTCAGTATGCATCACCCTTGGCTAGTGTAGGAGCCAGTATGCATCGCACCTTGATAGTGGAGTAGTCAGTATGGTCCAGTTTTGGCCAGTTTTGAGTAGTTTTTCAGGTGGAACTTCTAGGAAATTATGTAATCATTTGACCATGATCCTTTAGGGTATGAAACAACACTTTTAAGGGTTAAATAGCCCTTGGTTTGTTGACATATGTGATTGGGGTTGAAGTGCCCAAATATGTCTATAACAGTGATTGATAGATTCAATTGATTTAGAGATTGGTTGTTTCAGTTGATGATTGAGTGATTTGTTGCAGTGATTAGTTTTCAATTTTGATATTTTATTTTGGGCTTAAATGATGGTAGTGGTTCCAGTCTAAGAAATTATTGAAACATCGCCTACATCTGCGATGTTTTGTATTAGATGGATCCAGTATGAAAATTTATGAAACATCATCCACGAAGGTGTTGAGGGCTACATCCTTCAATGAGGAAGTGGAAGCTTCCTTCCAGTGGTAGCTGGAAAATCATATTAGGGGATTGGAGCCCCCTTCCAATGGGTGTTGGTAAATGAGATTAGGGGGTTGAATCTCCCTTCCAGTGGATGCTATATAATGAGAGAAGGTCGTAGCCTTCTGCATGTGGGTACCTGCATGCTAGTATGGGTCTACACTAGTACAATATTGTAAGAAGTTTTCTTTATTATAAAAGGAAGACCAAGATGACAACAATGGTGGCTTTTTCCCACATTGGGTTTCCAACTAAAATTTTTGGTGTTCAAGTGTGTTCATGTGTTTCCAATGTGTGATGTTTTATTTTGTTCTTATTCCACATGGTTACTATTTATTTAATGTCTAATGAAGTAAAGATACATTGGCTTAAGATAAACATCTGATGAATTAACTAAAAAGTAAGTTTATTAGATATACACTAGTTTTCTAAATAAAAGTCGTGTACATACATAGGTTCTCTTCAGTAAAGTCCCATACAAAAATTTGTATATGAAATTTTAAAATTTTTCTAATTTGAAAATATTGATTCACCACCCTCCCCCCTCCTTTCAGTATTTTTCCCAACAAGAAAGTCTGATACAAGGCTGCTATAAAAGATGCTAAAATTCAAGGATATTGTCATAATGAAATAGCCAACCATCAAAATTTCCATAAAGCATCTCAAGAGTAGCCTTAGCCTGAAGTTTTTCACCTCAATATCCTTATTACAAATGAGTGACATGGTTTGAAAGTCACGATGTTAAAAATGGATGAAAATAGGGAAAAAGAAAGATGGCCAAACAATACCTTCCTAGGATGACCATCTTACCATTCTCCAACATATAGTTGAAGATCCTCTTGTTTGGGAAAATTGACTCACCTACACTAAGCGTCCCACATCTATAGAGACCAAATTATTCCAAAAGATATAAATCCAAAGCATAATAATGGAAGGATATTAAAGTCGTTATTAGAGAGATATGATAATGAGTTCAGGGAAAGGGGGAAAAACCAACTAAATTATAGTGTAAAATTAAGTTTAATACCCGAGGAATGGCCCTACTTCTACCAGGCATCTATAGCCTCGACAAGGATGCATTTTAACCCCATGAAATTGTTGTGTCCCATCTATTAGATATACATTCAAATTAATTTAAAATAATTTACTTTAGTTTAGGAATTAACTGAAGGTCATTGTCTTAGCTTGGTAACCAGCGAACAACAATGCCATTCACAAGAACTAATAAGAATGAACAAGTCATATCGGGACGATACCTCTTTTTTTCTAGATTTTAAACTGAAAGACATTACCCTGGCTTGATGACCAGTAGTGGTAATTTCATTATCATTAGGACCCATGATCATGGTAGCTTTCCTCGTAATGAGACCTCCTATCCCTCAATTAATCCATTTATGTTAAAAAAAACTTTGATTATGATTAACCTCAGTCAGGTTACTTAATAGGTGGGGAGGAAAATTTGCTCCTTAAGAGCAAAGGATGGCATGAAACTTTTTTAATTACTATTCTTTACTGGTTTTTCCTTCTACCCTAAAGACTCATTTTCAAAAAAACATCTCAGATAATGACTAAAATATTCCTTAAGTTTATCATGCTAGGGTTCTCATAAAATCTCATTAGGGTTTTATAGGTGTGATCCACAATAGGAGGCTTTTCATCAATACCTTCAAACAAAAACTTGCAAAGGTTTCTTAGATGAAAGTACGTTAGAATGAATAGGCTAGTAGTAGATTATTAAGCTTATGAATGGAAAGTAGAACAATAGAAGTCCCCCTAGTTAAACCAATGAGTAATATTGGCCAACAATGAAAGTAATTTTATAAAATATGAGGCATTAAGAGGGAATTTATTTTGAGAAGTCTTACCACAAGAGTGCATAATGAAATAAATTTCAATAGTTTTGTTATACAAATTGCAGTTTCAAGAGTTTTGATTTAATAACTTTATTTCGAATGACTTTTTTATTCATTTCTATTATGCTACCCTACCCTAATTTTGAGAGAGGAATATGTCCTTAAAGTGTAGGAGTACTTCCAATATAGCCATGTGCATAAGAGAATGCTAAATATACTCACACTCAGATTTAAAGAATAAAATTCAAGACATATCGAAGTAAGAGAAACCAATTGCTTTAATTGATGTGGTACCAAGGGTTGTTGAATGATTAGGGAATAAGGTGTGTTGATGACTACTTGAAACTAGGATTCAATGGGATCCACATATTTATGATTCTCCAAATTGCACAAATCTTCCAAAACTTTAGGATAACTCTCTTGGAGGCATGAAGGATATGGTAAAGGACAAAAAAAAATCCCTAAAGTTCAAGCTCAAATATCTTCTTTTCAGATTGACAAGAATAGTTAAATGAAATTTTAGGTTTTTGAGCTTCAGCAACAGTATCAGAACAAGCTCCAATTATAGATTTCTTATCAAATTTTTATGAAACCAGCTCACAAAAAGATAGACAAGATAGATCAACGCCTTAGAATTCAGCCTCTTCGAGGGGGCAACCTCCTTTACATTACACAAATGAACAATTCTTTGATGATTCAAATTAGAAAACTTCCTTTCTATATATAGGAGTCTAAGGGGTCACAATATAACCAAGCCAACCTAACAATAATAATATAAACGCACAAAAATAACAATAGAGGGATTCTATGGGGCACAATAATAATAATATGGGGACAATAGGGGCACAACAATATTAATAAGGGATACAACGACAATAGTAATGGGGGAATCACTAGTATTATAGGGACCTAACATGCCCCTCTCCTTCAAAAAAGTGTTGTCCTCAACACTTGAGTAGTTCTAGATGATTTTGTATAAAATTCTCATCGTCCCATGTGGAATCTTCAGTGGATAAGTTCTTCCACTTGACGAGATACTCCGAAATTGATCAATTTCATAGCTGTTGAGTTCTTGTTTTTGTGAATGCTTCCGGTTCCAATATAATTTTTCTTTCCTCGTCAAGTTCTGGCAATATTTTTTGAACTAGGATCATGTCACCTATAACCTTCTTTAAAAATGAAACGTGGAAACTAGGTGAACTCAAGAAGCTGTAGGAAGCTCCAATTTGTATGCCATAGTACCAAACTTTTGCAACACATTATACGAACCATAATAATTTGGTGATAATTTACTTTCCTTCTTAGCTTTCTTGAGGGACATTTGTTTATATGGTTGTAACCGTAGGAATACCTAGTCACATACATCAAAACTTCTTTCGCTGCGATGTTGATATGCCTGTTGTTTCATTCTATTCTGCACCAATGTGAGGTTATCCTTTAAGAGTTGGAGAACTTGTTGTTGATGCTTGATGTGATGTTCCACTACTTGAACCTTAGAATTTTCTCTTAAATATGATGTGATAGATGGTGGTTTATATCCATAAAGTGCCATAAATGGGGTCATTTTTGATGCAGTATGGAAGGAAGTGTTATACCACCATTTAGCTAGAGGCATCCATTTGACCCATTGTGTCTGTTTATCAGATATAAAGCAACGAAGATATCCTTCCAAACATTTGTTTACTATCTCAATTTTCCCATCAGATTGAGGATGATAAGATGAGCTATGAGCTAACTGAGTACCAAGACAAGAAAATGATTTTGTCCAAAAATTTCCAGTGAAAATGGGATCTCTGTCACTTTTAATAATCTCTGGGTTTCCATGTAGCTTTTGAATTGTTTCCATAAATGCAGTAGAAACTGTACTGGCTTTAAATGGATGTGACAATGCACAAAAGTGTGCATACTTGGTAAGTCTGTCAACTACCACCATGATGGCACTCTTTCCTTCAGACTTGGGTAAACTTGTGATAAAATCCATTGAAACCTCCTCCCAAAATTGGCTTGGAATGGATAAAGGTTGTAATAGACCTGGGGTCTTAATTGTTTCAACTTAATTTTGTTGGCAAACCAAACATTCTGCCACAAACTTTTGAATATCCAGTTTAAGGCCATCCTAAAAAAAATTCCTTCTTAGCCCTGTGGCAAGTTTTTAAAAATCCTGAGTGCCCTCCTAAGGGAGAAGTGTCCAATTCCATAAGAATCTTTTGTTTGAGTTGCGAATTCTTACAGAAGTATAAGCGATCTTTGTACCATAACGAATCATTTTTCCAACTAAATGTATCATATGTACTGGAATCTTGTTGTAACTTTCAAATGAGTGCCAACACTTCTTCGTCATTCTTCCATTCCTCCCTTGCTTCGTTTATCCAATCTATTTGGATAACAGAAATGGCACACAATAATGCTTCCACATCCTCATCCTTTCTTGAGAGTGCATCTACCACAAAATTTTGCTTCCCTTTTTTGTAGATGATTTCAAAGTCATAACCCAACATCTTTGTGACACATTTTTGTTGCTCTTCAGAGGATAGTCTTTGTTCTAAAAAGTATTTAAGACAATCATGATCCGTTTTTACCTTGAAGTGTCTTCCCATTAGGTAGGGTCACAATTTCTTAAGTGCATGTAGTATTGCCAACATTTCCTTCTCATTAATAGCTTTGTGTAAATACTTTCCCTTGATTGGATGACTTTCGAAAGCAATGGGTCTTTCATCTTGCATTAAAATAGCACCAATTCCATTTCCTGAAGCATCACATTCCATAATAAAGGTTTTTGTGAAGTCCGGTGTAGCTAAGACAGGTGCTTGGCACATTGCCTCTTTAAGATTTTCGAAGGCCTATTTTGCTTTTGGAGTCCAGGAAAATGCATCTTTCTTCAATAGTGTTGTTAGAGGTGCTGCTATTCTCCCATAATTCTTAACAAACTTGTGATAATACCCTGTCAACCGGAGAAATCCTCGTAGATGCTTTATGGATGTGGGGATTCTCCATTCCTTAATGGCTTTAATTTTGCTAGGGTCTACCTTAACTCCTTCATGAGATACAATATGACCCATATATTCCACCTCTTGCACTCCAAAGAAACATTTGGAGCTTTTTGCATATAATTGTTTCTCCTTCAATAGTTTGAGCACCCTGTCAACATGTTCAACATGATCCTTCCAAGACTTCCTATAGATTAGTATATCATCAGAAAATACCAACACAAATTTTCTAATGAAGGATTTGAAAATGGAATTCATCAAACCTTGAAATGTAGAAGGTGCATTGGTAAAGCCAAGGCATGACCAAAAATTCATAATGCCCCTCATGAGTTCTAAATGTTGTTTTCGGAATGTCTTCCATCTTCATTCTGATTTGATGATATCCTGAATGAAGATCCAACATGGTGAACTAAATTGATCCATGCAATTCATCCAATAATTCAACAATGACAGGAATGGGAAATTTATCTTTAATAGTGAGCTTATTGAGCTTCCTATAGTCTGGACACATGTGCCAAGATCCATCCTTCTTGTGCACCAATACTACTAGAGCAGAGAAATAACTTTGACTAGGTTGAAATATACCAGCCTCTAGCATTTTTACAACCATACGTTCAATTTCGCTCTTTTGGGAATAGGGATATCTGTATAGCCTAATGTTTGGAGGAACACTTCCTGGAATCAAATTAATAGCGTGATCATGATCATGAATAGGTGGGAGACCTTTAGGAGTCTCACATACCTTGGAATGATTGTCCAAGACTTTTTGGGGATCTAGAGAAATAGATGATTTCGATGTGGAAACATCTAGTGAACACAATTGTGAAATTACACCTCATTGTTCCTTCTTTAGAAGCTTTGTCATACCATTAGAGGTGATTATCTTTCCTGATTTCCCTGCAATAACCCTTAATTCAACTTCCTTTCCTTCCACAGAAAATTTCATTAAATTTTTTTGAAAATTAAAAGCTATTATACCCAAGGATTGTAGCCATTGGACTCCTAGTACAACATTAGCACCACCCATTCTCCCATGGATAGCTTGATATTATGGCACTTTCCAACGCAATTTATGGTTCCTCCACTTGCAGCCATCACTTGATACTCTGGTGCTGGATATCAGAAGCAATTCAATTGTTTTGCTATCTTACAATGAATAAAATTGTGGGTACTTCCTGAATCAATCAACACTATCACCCTTTTCTTCTTGATATGTCCTTCTATCTTGATGGTTTGAGGAGTGGTAATTCTAGCCAATGCATTACAAGATATGGTTGGATTCATTTCTTCTTTATCTAGGGTTTTTTCTTGGAGTATATCCTCTTCTTTTGACATTTCTTGTTCCTTTTCTACCTCCTCTTCCCAATCTATGTAGAATAATTTCTTCTCAGCACACTTATGACCTTGAGTGTATTTGCTATCACAATTGTAACAAAGCCCTTTTTCTCCTTTTTCTTCCAATTGTTGTGGTGTCAACCTTGTAGGTTGTGGAAGGCTAGAGGCAACAACACTTCCATCTATATAGTTGCGAGTGGTAGGTTTCCTAGTTTCCATAATTTTGCTTTCCATCTTTCTTGCTAACCTGAATTCCTTCTCCAATGAATTATGTTCACAAAGGTGAACCTCATGTTGGATATTATACTTTAAAGTCCCCATGAACACATCAATCCAATGCTCCTCTGGAATATATTTTACCCTTATGTTCAATTTTTGGAAGTCCTCAATGTGCTCCGTCATTGAACCCTTTTGTTTGAGATTTATCAATTGACTAAAAAAGGTGTTGCTTTTTGTATCCCCATAATGTGCTATCATTTCTTCTGTAAAACTTTCCGAAGTGACAATTTATTTACGAGAGCAAAGCCATCGATACCATACAAACTGATTTGGCTCCAAATATAAAGTTTCAATATGTACCTTTTGTGTGTTTTGCACATTATGGAGATCAAAAAATTGCTCCATCTGTAGTATCCAAGTTCCGGTATCCTTGCCATCAAACTTCCTCATATTGATTTTTGGAACATGGTGGGTCTTCAATCCCACATTAGAGTCTATGAAATCACGATTACCATTTCTTTTGTTCTCATCATGAGTTTCCTTTACTACCCTTTCACCATTAATGACCATTTCTTGTAGCAACTTATTCAAATTTATCCTCAATTCTTCCATCTTATAGTCCATTCCATTCATCTTAGTGTCCATTCCATTCATCTTAGCTTCCATGCCATTCATATTGGCTTAATTTATCTTTAGTGAGAGTGAAATTTGTTGTACTTGGTCTTGTAATTTTGATATATCATGTTGCATTTCTTCCTCTTCTTCACGAGTCATGCTAGAGCTTTGAGGTTACTTACTAGGTGTTTCTATTTTATTTCTTCGGGGAATTAATTAATGCTAATAATTCTTCACTATTCCCTTTGAATTCCTTCAAACTAATTTTTCAAACCAATCTTATGCAATATTAAAAAAAAAACTACACACTTTTTTTTCACTTTGTAAGAGCTGGATATTGAATCTATTGTATCTCTGTAACTGCGGACCTCAAATATCTGAAATCATGCTCTGCGGTAGCCTTTTTAGTCCTCTTTCTAACCCCACAAGTATGATGAAGATTCGATACTCCAAGGAAGAGTTATGCCGAATCTCCCACAGTGACATGATTATAGATTAGTTTAGTAGAGCAAACTTGTACAACATGCCACGTGTCACTGTTTAAACATTAGTACCTAAAATTGATACACAGAAAACTAAAACTGCACCACAATAATTCACAAAACGATTAATTAAAGGGCCTTCACAATATCAAATATTGAACCCCTCCATAGTATCAAGCGACCTCCTCATCGTAAATCTGATAAGAATTCGAATATTGCTCCTCATCTGGGGCCCCACCGTTCCATCATTTCGGAATTTTCTGAGAGGGGATCAAATTATTTGAAAATTGCCACCATTGGCCATATATTTCGATTTTATCTAGATTTTTTGAGCTTATTGAATCCTTTATATAACAAACACTTCTTCCTTTCCTACCACATAGTGCCAATTTTATCTTGATTATCTGAGCTTATGTGAATCCTATATATGGCAGACGCTTCTTCCTTTCCCACCATATAGTCCAGTAAGTGTTCCAATGATATGGCTTTTCATAATTTGCGTGTGTTTCTAGCTTTGCCTACAACATTAACAGTCACTAATGGAGGGGCTGCCACAGCAACTATTCTTTGTTTATTCTTCTCTTTCTTCTTAATATTGTTTCTGCATAAGAAAAGAAGGATTAGTGCCACATTGCCACTAGGACCCCCTGCATGGCCCATTATCGGAAATCTCCACCAATTAGTACTCCCTGCTCACCGTTCTCTTAAAGGCCTTGCTCACAAATATGGTCCCATTCTCTTTCTGCGCTTAGGCTTTGTCCCTACTGTCATCGTTTCTTCTTCTGATACGGCCAAAGAGTTTCTCAAAACTCATGACTTGATTTTTGCCAGCCGACCTCCAACAGCTGGTGGGAGATTACTGTTTTACAATTCTAAAGATGTGGCCTTGGCTCCCTATGGAGATCATTGGAGGCAAGTGAGAAAAATATGCGTGTTAGAACTGCTGACTGCCAAAAGAATCGAGTCCTTCAACGGTGTGCGAGAGGAAGAGGTGTCTGCGATAATCCATTCGATTTGGGAGAAGAGTAAGAAGGAAAGAATGGGTGTGAATGGGCGTGAATGTGAGCAAGGAAATCTCTACTCTCACCTCCAAAATGTTTGGCGAATACTCGTGAACCGGAAATTTTCTGACAATGATTTGGGTGGCGATTTCAAAGGGTTTAAAGAGCTCTTGGTAGAGCTGACAGCTACGATGGGAGAATCCAACATTGGAGACTTCATTCCGTATTTGGATTGGCTTGATTGGCAAGGAATCAATTGGCGCATGAAGAAGATCCATAAAACATTTGATGAATTCGCAGAGAAAATAATAGACAACCATGTTAATCTCAATCATTTCAATGGCCAGAAAGACGAAGATGCAGAGCGTCATGTTGAAGACTTCGTGGATGTGCTACTCCGCATTGCTAAGACGGACACCAGAATTACACAGGAAACCATTAAGGCTCTTGCCCTTGTAAGGCGCCTCGATCTCTTTCATTCTCTATTATTTATGACCCTCGATCTTGAACTTCAGTCCACCGTCATTTTTACGTGAATTGGTTCTATATTTGTGCAGGACATGTTCTCGGGCGGGTTGGAGACAACATCAACTATGTTAGAATGGGCAATGTCTATGCTGCTTAGGCATCCCCATGCAATGAAGAAATTGCAGGAAGAGATTGAATCGGTCGTTGGCCAAAATGGTCATGTAAAGGAATCGAATTTGGCAACCATGAAATACCTCCACTGTGTGGTGAAAGAGACTTTGCGACTATACCCAACGGTTCCATTAGTAGTTCCTCATGAATCTGTGGAGGCTGTGAACATAGGAGGATACTACATACCTAAGAAAACAACGGCCATGGTAAATTTGTGGGCTATTGGAAGGGATCCCCATGTGTGGGGCGTAGATGCTACAGAATTCAAGCCAGAAAGATTCATGGAATACGAACATATCAATTTAACAGATCAATCAGACTTCAGTATGATCCCGTTCGGGTCAGGAAGGAGAGGATTCCCAGGGGCTTCCATCTCTATTCCTACCATTGAGCTTGCATTGGCTCAGTTGTTGCACACTTTTGATTGGAAAGTTGAAGGCAATACCTCCGAGCTGGATATGAAAGAAGTGTGTGGAGTGATGATTTCAAGACAAGTTCCCCTCTGTGCTTATCCGACACTAAGGGCCAACTTTTCATTATAAACCATAGGAAGATACAAGGGAATGTTGCTCTTTATCTGCATTGACGTTCCCACTGTATAGCGCATGATTATAGTGCCTGTTTTTCTATCTCTGTACATTAATTACATCGAGTTTATTACAAATGCTAGCATTATAGTTATGTTCGGATTATTATAAATAATATTAGCATTTAAATAACAGCGTATTCTGGGAGGGGAAGATAATGTTTCGGAGAGAGAATATAAGGTGGATATTGTAAAAGAATTATAAGGTGTTTTTATTATATTGTAAAAGACTGTAAAGTGTTTTTTTATATATATATGAGATTAATTATATTTCTTTAATATAGGGTTATTTGGTTGAATAGGTTTCATTAATGAATATATTATTTGTAAATGTTTTGATAAATAATGATAATTTTTTTTATTAAAGTGTATATTTATTAGTATTTGTATTTGATATTGCAAAGGAAACGTAGTAAGGCATAAATGTAAATGGTCATTGAAAATAAGAATTAATAAAGAAAATAAAGATGGAAGATAAAGCTAAATGATTTACGTTATCTGAAATTTATACAAAGATTGGTTGTTGATCTTCTAAGATGTTTTTTAAGTTTCAATAAAAAATTATAAATAGTAGATTATAATGGATGAGCTAAATAAATAAAAAATAACATCATGAAAAATATGATGGTTGTATTTCCACATTTAAAATTGCATCACAACTTTATAAATGATGCTTTATTCATAGATTGGACACTTTCATCTATATCCCATGAGTTAACTGTGTTCTAGGACTAGTTGTCCATAAAATTGACCAATATAGACCAATCAATACTCAGAATACATAACTCATAAGAAAACATATATTCCTTTCTTATGTATATTTATTTACTATGTTGTTTTGATTGCGTTCATCGGAAAATATAACCATTAAATTAAAAGTTATATTCATCTATTATGTATATTTATTTACTATGTGGGTTTTGGAAAATATAAGCATTAAAAATACTTCTTTATTTCGATTAAGTAAAATTCAACACCAATATTATATTAGAAAAACATGTATTAACTCAGAAAATGTTGTGGCCAAAACGAAAAGGTGATTAACATTTACCACTATCTACTATTTCGATTTCTTTCTTTAAAAATGCAACCAACATAATTAATTTTTTCAAAATTTAAGGTGCCAAGGCTAACCTGACTAGCCACCGAGATAGGCTCTAATTGAACTAATTTATAATTGAGAAGAGACGTTTTGAATTTAGACTGAACTAGGGATGCTTTTCCTTACGAAATGTGCCATTATTAGGAAATGTCCCTCTTCAGTCTCATTTGAATCAAATATGTAGAAAGAAGGTTTCCACTCCCAGTTCAACAGTTATGTCATAAATAATTTAGAAGATAAAAATTATTATCCTTTATTAACCATAAACATAATTATTCTAAAAAAAAAAAATTATTTGAAAAATATTAAGAATATATATTTAACCTAAATTGTTAGAAAGAGAGAAGAGAAAAAAAAATCACGATAATTTATTATTAAAAATAAACAAAATTATTATAAATGATATTTGCAGTGAATTTATAAATACTAATATATGAGTAATTCAAAAGAATCTAAACTAAATATCTATTAATAATATTAAATATTCACTAATATTAATAATAATAGGAAAATTAACTGTTTAAATTAAAAAGTAATTATTTTTCAATATGATTAAACAACTTACTATTCATAATAATGACAATACACTGTTAACATATATTGATTCTTATATCATGTTTACCAGTCAACAGTGAAGGAACACTTAGCAATCATAGAAGCAGTACATGTTAATGATGCTTTTGACATTATTGGCCACTTGATAGACATCATCCATGCAATTGACAATTGTCACACATACCTCATAGGCTTTTGATATTATCATTATTGACTATGATGTTGCCATTTACCATGTTCAGTTTTTTTATTGGTGCCTTGCTTTAAAAGTATGTATTAAGAAAATTGAATATTGAGGAAATTGGATATTTTTATTGGGCAATGAAAATTAGTTTCTAGTTCCATTCAAATTCCATGTGTAAAAAATAGATTTGATGCAACAGTGAATGAGGCCTTTAATTCCATATGGATTCAACTGTTATGCTTTCTGATGTAGGCCGCCACACATCGATTCGGCTAATCCGGTGGCTCTCAGGCCTCCTTCTTAGCATATGACATTACCTGCCATCCTGATGGGTTTTGGATTTATGACACAATACCTCTGCTGAACATTGCTCCGAGATTACCACCTCTGTCACAGTGTCACTCTAATTGATGCCAACATGATTCTGCGAAAGTGTCTCAGATTGATTCACATTGGTGTTTTGAAGGGATGTGAGGGGCCAGGATGAGGATGGGGATGTGAATAGATATGGGGATGCTTCCCTATGCAATCACTTATCTTTAGTTCTTTTGACATGTGGGCTCTGAAGGGAAGGGGACTTGGGCTTATTGTGTTTGGAATCAGGCCTGCAACCCTTGTGCTTTTGCAGGGTGTAAACAAGAATAAGGAAGTAAATCTTCCCTCTTTGAAGCTCTAAGTCAGGGGGCAAGCCAACAATGTTTTGGACCAATCCTTGGCAACTAGGTAGCCCCAAAACATGCTCGGGATTAGCCTTCATAACTTCCTCAACCTTGACTGTCCTCCTATACTCCTCTAGATGACCATTTGCATGTAGTACTCTCACAACATCAAGATCCCCACATGGAAGCATGCAGACAATGCAACACTTAATGGTGTTGTCCATTTCCTTGGATACCAAAATTAAATCTTCCACTGATTTCTTTGCTCTCTTTTAGATCACCCAACATTCATTCTCATATTTTACAACAGCAAGCATTCATGCCTTGAATCCTAGCTTAGGCATACCTTAAAACCTATGTTTTTTAGAATAAAAGAATAGACAAGGCTAAAAACTCACACATGGGGGGTGGTGGGGGAACTTCAGTATATGGCAGAAGGCTAAAAGCTTATCCCAACACCTTTCTATTCTCTTGATTGCTACCAAGTCAATGCCCTGTAATGGGTCCCTACCGCTTGTGCACGAGATGCGTTTGGTCCCACAAATGGCATCCATGTCTCTCCTCCCTCCATCAAATTCTCCAACACAATTTCCTGGATTCTCCACTTTGTCCTACTCTCTATACCTATTTTGGATGTCCTGCCTTTCCCTACTTATCATGGCAAAGGAACACAATGATTTTCGACATGCTTTTGAAGATGAAGTAGGTGGACAAGAGCATATAGTGTGGAATTGAAGTACCAAATTTGAAATGTATGGCAGAAGGCTTGGCCTTGTAGCCAAGTTAGTTTTAGTCAATAACAAAGAGCACAAACAAATACTTGGGTATTGGAGCCGCTTCTGGTGCAGCGAGCTTATTGCTATCTAGAGAAAAAAAAATACAACTGCATCTTTGAGATAACTCTTATTTGAGACACAATATTCACAATTGTACCTTAGTCTGACTTGTTGCATATTTACAGAAGAACCTATATATGATAATAATAACTTAATTTCACATCACAATCTAATCAAACTCAATTTATGGCATCCCAAAAAAAAGCACATATTTTTAACAGCGAGACACATAACCATGTCATTGAAAGCCAGCTAAGATTTCATGTCCATCTCCCTGCACATTTTCTATCCATTAAATTTCAAACAACAATAAAAACAGTTGAAGAATATTATGTATCTTGAAAACAGTTGTTGGGATTTTCATCAACATAGAGTACAAGTCACATGATCAAGTCGTATCCTCCACATAACATCCTTCATGAAAGTTAAGGATTAATTCTTGCATTAATCAGTCTAAATGTTGTAAACATATTCTTGCTTTCTCATTTCCATCATTGATCTCAAGGCATAAATAGGGTCATCAATCTACAGACCCGTTAAAGTAGTTTTCATGGGTTCCAAATAGTTATTAGAATGAGAAATTGTACCACTGCACTCATATCATACCTTTTGTTGGATCAAATTCCAAGTGAGGACTTAGGGATTACTTCTCTGATATGAATCAACTTTCTTCAAAGGATAATCATGTGTCATTCTATCCCCTACGTACCTTGAATTTGAGCTATTGATGCTCAAGGCTCAAATGTAACTCCATGTTTATTAGGCATCTACTTGGAAGATCTGCAACAACCGATGAGGCCTTTAATTCTGTATGGATTGAACTATTATTCTTTCAAACTTTGATATGCTTTCTAGTGTAGGCCACAACACATAGATTTGACTAATCCAGCAGCCTTCAAGCCTCCTTCTTGGCATATGGTGTTGGTGCCGTCCTAATGGGTTCTATATTTATCCCACAATACCTTTGTTGAAAATTGCTCTGATATTACCACCTTTGTCACAGTTCCACTCTGATTGATGCCAACGAGCTTCTATTGAAGAGTCTCATATTGATTCACATTGGTGTTTTGAAGGGATGTGAGGGGCTGGGATGAGGATGGGGATGTGGATGGAGATGCGGATGCTTCCCTCTGCAATCGCTTATCTTTAGTTCTTTTGACATGTGGGCTCTGAAGAGAAGGGTACTTGGGATTATTTCCATTAGAATCAGGCCTGAAACACTTGTGATTTTGCCAGGTCTAAATAGGAATAAGGAAGTAAATCTTCCCTCATTGGAGCTCTAAATTAGGGGGCAAGACAAAAGTCTTCTGAACCAATCCTTGGCAACTGGGCAGCCCCAAAACATCCTTGGGATTTTCCTTCATAACTTCCCCAACCATGACTATCTTGCTATACTCCTCCACATGACCATTTCCATGCAATAATATCACAACATCAAGAGCCCCACATGGAAGCATGTAGGCAACGCAAGACTTAATGGTGTTGCCCATTTCCTTGGATACCAGAATGAACTCTTCCACTAATTTCTCTGCTCTCTTCTGGATCACCCAACATTGATTCTCCTATTGTACAACAACAAGTGTTCATGCCTTTGAGTCCTAGCCTAGACAGGCCTTAAAAGTTGTGTTTTTGAGAATAAAAGAATAGAGAAGGTTATAAACTCACACATGGCGGGCAATGGTTGAACTTCAGTATATGGCAGAAGGCTACTGTTGGGTTGTGTTATATTCTTTCCACATAGTTAACAGGGGGTTTGAGGGGTACCCGTAACCCCACTTTATGGGGTCCGGGGCAGCGCCCCGGAAAATTTTGGTTTTGGACCC